>JAFBJU010001062.1:342095-580171 GCA_016785305.1 Colistium nudipinnis
CCCTCCCCGCAGCCCCCCCCCCCCCCCCCCCGCCGATACACATTCATCAAGCGGCCCCGTCCTCCGGCGGCCCTTTACTCACCGGCCCATCCACTGTTCACTGGCGACACTCAGCCCCCCTTTAGGCACCACCGCGAAGCCTTCGGACGAGCTGTCCCCCTGCCGGATGTGTCATAGGACTAACCCCGCTTGCCCGGAAGGCATGGCTTCAGAGTTTTGATTCACGGTGTAAAAAAAACCAAAAAAACTCAGCACTCAAATATGCAGATTCCGTGACCCGCCAGCTACTTTAATGTGCACCTTTCCTCCGTGTCGTGCAAGTTTCTTAGGAATAATATTTTACCCGGCGATGAGATAAGTCTCTATCGGAAAAGCTTCACATGTCTAGCCCTTGTGATACATAATACTAATAAAAAAAAAAAAAAAGAGGCAATAAAGCAAAACTGGTAGACTAAAATCGTAAAATGTTGCACGGTGGTCAGAGCTATTGCTTAAATTCTCCACGTGTCAAACGAACAGGACCAGCAAAATACCTGTAAGTGATGAGAAGTGCACTCAATTGACTTGACACTTTTGTTTAATTGACGGGAAAGGTGGAATGGAGAGGGTTCGCCATCGATATAATGTGTCATTCAAGAATGCTACTTTATTCATATTTATAAAAAACAAATCTAAAGTGTGGCGCCATCGGATGGGGCCATGTAATAAATTGTCCACCGTGCGTATCCTCAGGTTCCATTTTTCAGGAGAACATGATCAGTTTGGAGCGGGGACAGCTCTGTGGTCCAGCTTTTCTATCGCTCGCCTTCCCCTCTCCTCCCTATCTGCTGTTTTACTGACTGCTGGCAGCGCTGTAGACGTAGAGGGACGAGTCAACAAATCACCGGCTTCCTATGCCAAACTCGTCGCACAACGCTCAAACTGTGCTGCACTGGCTCATCCGCACGTGGACGCGCGTACATGTACATACCTGCAGCACAAACACACCCACACACGGACTACGTGCACGTGCGCACGCCTGCGATAACTCACGGCTGCACCTGAAACGCACGGGTGTGTCGCCAATGTGGGCGTGTGTTTATCTATGTTTGCCGAGCACTAACGCCGCACAGTCCCTCAGTTCACGGCCAGCCGCCAGATTTCATTTTTCAAAGGCTAAGAATAGACTTTTTTTTCTTTTTTCTTTTTTTTTACAGCCACCCCCCCCGCCCCCCCTCCCACCCACTCCCCACGCAAACACCAACACATTGGCCAACACTTTCACAACAACAACAGGGGCTCTGAGAGCGAGTCAGGGAGAGCAGCAAGAGACGGGGGCCCCGAAAGAGGCCGGCGCTGCGGAATCCGTTTCCAGCAGCAAGAGGACGGATTCTTACTCTATATACAAAACATAAATATATTGCTCTTTTTTCTGCGTCTGTCTCTGTTACCGTTTTGCTGCCCGAAACGTGAGACGTAGCCTGCTCCCACGCAGCAACCCCTCCATAATGTGGCATGTAAATGTTTAAAGTGTTTAATCTGCGGGCGGCACATGTAACCGCTCGGGTTTTATTGCCCAAGTTTAAAAAGGGCTCCAAAGCACTTTTTTTTTTTTTTTTTGCTTCCAAGGATTAAAAATACTTCCACGAGGGTATTTGGGGGGGAAAAAAAAGGAATAGTATGCTCGCTGTGCCTGCTGATACTGAAAGGGGGGGGGGGGGGGGGGTTGCGCACGTACGTAGAAGAAGCCAGTAATGACAAAGGCCTGTTGCGAGCCCTCGAGGGTATAAGACTGGGTCATGTCTTTGTCAAAGTAACCACGGTGGAGATGGATGTGTGCGTTCAAGAAGGCGGAGGCAGACCAGTGGCAATAATTCACCACGTCGCTCCTGAAAGTGATGGCTTTATTGGTCCGCCCGTCAGCCAGAAATGCCTTTGGTGAAGATACCGTATCAGAAAGGAGAGTTTGTGCGAGTAGGTGTGTGCGTGTGTGCGTGTGCGTGCGTGCGTGCGTGTGCGCGCGCGAGTGTGCGCTACGAATGGTCATGGTCAATGACAAATAGCAATCAATCAGGGTGCGTGCTCCAGGGTTTCTGGGTGAAGGTTCCTTCTCCCCGACAAGGTCAAAAACACGAGACAAACACGAGGCAGGTTTCGGCTCATAATGAACATTCCCGAATTTGAGAAAAGGAGCGGGAGATGCCGCGTCTCTCATTCCCTGAAGCTTCGGGCCAAAATTGTTTTTTCTTATCAAAGACGTTGATGCGGCGAAACGTTGAGGCCTAACCTTGGCTAGCGGCCTGTGTTGTGTCACCTGCGTGTGTGTGTGTGTGTGTGTGTGTGAGTAAGAGCAGGGGCCTCTTGAAGCACTAATGACAGCTGATGATAGGCTGAGAAGAACAACTCCGCTACTGATGAAAGCTGCTGCAGCGCTGAGGGTCAGATTGTGGCGGCTGGACCAAAGTGCTCCAAAGATAACGCTCGCGAGGCGGCAAATTTCACCGTTTAACACTTGCCTGGCCGACTGGTTAGGGTGCTAAAATAACAAGCGCGTCTCACAAAATTGGCCCAATTTAAAGACATTTTTGGGGGACTTTTGTCTTTTAAACGCGCAATAGTCAGTGTCGGGTCAACCCTCGAGGCTCGTCTTTTTCGAACTCTCTGAATGGACGGTACCGACTGCTGAACACACTTACCTACAGCAGGTCACGGTTAATATCAATTTGTCCCGTCATTTCATGGGAGTCTGCGAGAGCACACGGGCCGTATCCATCGGGCCCCCGGTGGTCGCTTATGCGCAGCAATGATGCGAACCATATGCCGCGGCCATGTCAGTCACATCTTAGCGCATTTTGGATCGGCGCCTCGGCCAGTGCTCCCGAGCGACTTCTGACAGAAATTATAAACCCCCCAAAATGTCATTTTCCGCGTTGGAAAACCGTTTCATATCGGCCCAGCGGACACTTAGAGAGTAAGACGCCAGGGTTCAAAGTGTTCTGATGGCACAGGAGAGGTTTTAGCGCGGCAATAAGGCTTCATATTTGCTCTACTTTGTATTCTGGCAAGCCGCTGCAGCGCTCGCTTTCAATAGCGTAGGTCGTAAAGCACTTCTTTAAGGGGTTCCGAACGAGTCGGATGCCCAACTCCGAGCCAGAAAAAGACTTTAGCGTCACGGAGGGAGGCCGAGACACGGCTGCGAACAATGGCGGCCGACTTCATCCGCAACGGACTTCAAAGCGAAGCGGCGCCTCGACCGCCTGGCTTCGGGCGGACTGCTCATCAATCGGGGTGACAGCGCGGAGGTGGTGCTTTACGTCCAGCAGACAGCACCGTACATCAAACAAACTCTGGGTGCCCTGCCCTGCTCTCTGGCCGCGGAGAAAGCTGTCCGATTTTAGTCCCCACGGGGCCTCCCGCCAAGAAACACGGAATGCTTAAATACGCTCCCAATCTCCCGTGGGCCTTTCGCTACGTTACGTGCAAGCGGCGTGTTTGTCAATTCTCTTCCGTTCTCCGAATAGCTGGGTCAGAATGGAGTCGGTGCCTCGCCCCCCCCACCCCCCCCCCCCCCCGCCCCCCAAAAAATAAATAAAAAGTGTGTGTGGTGTCCTTTTCTTACTCAACTACACCTGATAAGCACCGGTTGGAACTGATCTATCAAGTGTTATCAGATGTTGAATAAAAAAAACACCCCACTTCTGCAATGTGTTTCTGGTGGGCAGAGATATAAACACATCATCTCTTAGTGGAGAGACGGATCCACACTAATGGCTCTTTAAACTCACTGCTCAGTGAATTACTGCCCTGCTATTACTGTCCGTACGAGAGAGCACTGTGTACAGTGGCTGACAGCGTATGGATGCTCTGTTGATACAGCATACACATTCTGTGTGTATTACGGAGGACACGGCACCAGGGAGCCCACACACACACACCACACCACACCACGCACACACACACACCCACACACAGTCGTCAGCCTTCGGGGCTCAGGGCAGAAAGGAGCCTCCAGAGTCAAGTGCTGTAATTGCAGCTTAGCTGTCCGGCGCGCGCACACACAAACAATTTGGGTCACATCCTGCACACACGCATACAAACAAAGGAAGAGAGAGGGGAAGACAAACCCAAGTTCACGATTCATTATCTGATGTGGTCATGCCGACTACGGCCTTCTGGTCGCCAGCTTTACACCAGCCCCCGCCGGGACTCGCACGGAACTTACTGTAAGAGAGGTGACGGCACTGCAATTAGATGTCTTGCTTGACCGTTTGGAAGAAAGGGGGGAAAAAAAAAAGAAAAAAAAAAAAGAAAGATAAGCAGTAACACTAAAAAAGTTTCCAATAGGGCAAAATGTGCCGGGACGTGTGGAGAAAGGAGAGGGGGTTAAGAGGCCGAAACCGAGGCGAAACGGGAGGGAGAAGGGCAACATCTGAGTGTAGGAGAACCAGGAATGTTAATCCTCTTTGTATGTCTCCCAGCAATGATTAAACTTTTCTAATATCAGGCATGACGAGAAAGAAAGAAAGAAAAAAACGGGTCATAAATGGGTCAGCTGAGGGAGAAGAGGAAAAAACAAGTCCAAAGCCGCCGGACAAGGCTCACAGTGCCAAATTCCCACAATGCGAAAGGCCAAAAAAACAGCTGGGGTGTCGCCACCCGTCAGCCTGCCGTTGGTTTTGCGTGTCAAAGCTACACTGGGCCAAACGTGCACCGGTGATAAGAGCCACATGCATGTTTTCACCCTGAACAAGCCGCTCTGGTTATCCATTGACCAGGGTGGCCGGAGCCGCGCGACATCACGCCGGCCGGCGCTGTGTGAAAACGGCCGCCGAGAAGTGGAGGAGTCGCAGCGAACCACTTAGCGGCTACGCTGTGGTGAGCAGAGGTCAGAGGTCGGCACCAAACTATGTGTGCGCAACCCCTGCGCTTCCTGGAAACCGCGCTCTCTGGAGGAAGATGAAGACACGACCGGCGCACATTTTTTCCACAGCACGGAGATCTCCTTGAGGCTCTGGGGACCCGGGAGCTATCCCTCCTTTTCTTCTTCACGCGTCCCACCCCCCCCTGCCCCTTTCAATGCTCTCACCACTTCCAATGAGCTGCGTCGTCATCGGCAGCTTCGGAGACAGGGTGAGACGGAGCAGGGAGAGTGCGGGAGGGTAGATGTGTATAAGAGACAGGTGGCTGACAGCGTATGGATGCTCTGTTGATACAGCATACACATTCTGTGTGTCTCACCTCCGAACACCGCACTGCCTCCGCCACCGAAACCTACTTACTCGCCGGGCATTCCGTTTGAGTTCTGTTCTACAGGGCTTTGAGGGTGGAAGCGCCAATTCAGGCTCTTTCACACGCTCTCACTTGGATCTATATTTATTCCTCCGTCAAAAGTTGCCCGGCCCCCATGACTAACATTCTCACATTGAAGGGGGGGGGGGGGGCGGCGTCATCACTCCAACCACACGAAGCGGAGGCTGCCTTTGAAGCCGAGGTCATCGCCGGCATCAGCCGCGCGCCTTTATCTGCACGATGTCCAACTCCTAATCTAATGATGACTCTGTGGCCGTGTGAAGTAGCCACAGTCACTCTGCGAGCGACGTGCATGAGCGAAAATAGTTGAATGGGGTTGTTTGACGGCGTGAAAGCCATTGTGTATTTGCAAAGTGTCTGATAGGCGGATTTACACACTTATCACTTTTGGACCTGTTCACTCCCCGCACACGTTCCTCAGATTCTTTGCTGACCGGGGGAAAACCCGCATTAAACCCCTCCAACACACGCACGCACACACACACACACACACACAAAGTTTTGCACAAATATTTATTATTATTATTATTTGTTACTATTTTGTTACACAAAAACGATTAAAAAAAATATATAATTGACATGAAGAGATACACACATATAACTGGTGCGAGCCAATGTTTATTTACACTGCACATGACTGCCCTCTTCTGGTTTCGAGTGCTTTTTAGTGAATTCCTAAGTGTATGGTATAATGTGGGTAAATTAACCAGTACAGCATTGTTACACGTTTCAGGTGTACGTAAAAAGGTCAGGCACAATGAGAAAAAGCTGCTCTTCTGCTTGCGGACTTCACCCCCACCCCCCCTCCCCCCCTCACCCCCCTCACTTCCGCCCCTATTCGGTGCTTGGACGAGCGGAGAGGGTCCCATGTGTTCGCTCATCTGTCCCTCGACACACATTGCCTAAACAAGCACTCTCCAAAACACTGACGGTCGCCATGGCAGCGCAACTGGCCCGAGTATATAGGAGAGGGGGAACAACGTTCCAAGAGAAAGGGGAATGTTACACGTAGTAATGTGTGCGTGTGTCTGCGTGTGTCCATGCCACTGCACTGCCCCCACGGGCCGGCTGCCTGGCGGAGTCATTACGGGCCGCGGCTTCGGGTCGGCCCTGCCGCACACACGCAAGCGGAAGCGCAGTATACGGGGACGTCGGTGTCCTACACACGTGCTCATTCAGCTAATTGCATATTTCCTCATGTTTGCTTACAGAGTGGCTACTTGCGGGGCTGAAATGAACCACATCTACCGTCTGTTTTTTAGTCTGACGCACGCGCGCGCGCAAACACACAGGTGAAGCGCTGTTTAGTCTGCCTGCTCGGAACGCTCCGTGCCGTCATACAAAAGCCACTCGGAGTGGCCCGTGGCCCGAAAAACAGCTTACGAGTCAGCATCGGGGGATGAGTCATTACGGTGCATCGGAACCACCACGCACGTAAAGGCGCGCGGGATTATTACCGGACTGCTCGTCCGAGGCCCCGCCGCGGAGTCGGGTAGTGGCACAGCGTGGACACACAGGCGCGTCCCAGCATGCAGAAGCACACAAAGACGTGCTTTTACAGTCGTGGGGTCTCTCAGTACAATATGTCTGGTTATGACGGTCCAAAATATCCACACAGTCCAAAAATGTCCCCCAATGTCAAAAACCGGTCCTCACAAAGACAGGCCATACACACACTCTCTCTCTCTTTTTCTCTCCCACACACACACACACACACACACACACACACACACACTCTACCACTGGAGCAGCTAAATGTCAATTAGACACTGATGAGAGACGTGGATGGAGGAATGCAGGACTAAGCGAAAAAGTTAAGACCTTACTTATCCAAAGTCCACTGTGATTTCCAGTTTTCAGAGAACACAGTGTAACCGACAGACTGAGGTTTTCCTTCGTGTACAGTAGACCCTTCTTTTTTTTGGGTCAGCAACGCTCCAAGTGTGTGTGTGCGCGGCGCACTTAAATCCATGTGTGCGCGAGTTGTGTTGGTGTGGCGCCCACGTGACGTGAACACATTATATGTGCACTTACCGTGGGGTTTGTTATTGCATATATAAACCGGTGATTAATGGAACTCAGGACTGTGGATGAAAATCAAAAAAATGTCTCCTTTCAGGGATTTAGTTCATCTGTGATGCCGATGCCTACGAGTGACGTGCCAAATACTAAGGTTTCAGCTGGAAGGAGCTTTGATTCAATTTAACCTACTTTTCATTTTTAAGGTCTCTCGCCTAATCTCCTCAAGTCCCACTTCTCATGCCAACCCGACTTTGAGCTCACATAGATATTGTCTATTTGAGAAATGTCAGCTTCGTCAAAGTGCACGAATGAGATTTACGGCTTTTGGAACACGTGTGAGCTACGTGTGGACTTCTTTCCGTGCCGGACGTACACGCGACAACAGCCGGGCATGGCACGGAGGTAACTAGTTCCCTGGTCACCACTAAGTAGCTGAAAAACAATCCATAAAACACACCTCGGTGCACTTTACGGACACATAAAACACGGTTGGAACACACAACGGACCGATCGCTGTGCATGGCAGAACCGTCCATTGCATCATCAAAAAGCAATGACAGGCTGCTCTTTCTAAATCATATATATACTGTATATATATATATATATATATATATATATATATATGTATGCCCAGCGCGGACTTCTGGCCCAGCTGCCAACTCTAGTTGGCCCCTCCGTTTTGCCTCCCAATCATCCGGGGTCCCAAGACCACATCTGGTGCTAAGCAAGACCTCCAGGCCCCCAGGCCCGAGCCACTGCGCGGCCCCGTCATGGTCAGCGCGCGGGCTGGGGCAGAACAGCTGAAGCACCTGGGCCCTTGACACCGGAGCCCGAAAGTCTGCAGGCCTGGGCCGCGGCGCGGACAGAGCGATGTTTCCCTCTGCATCCTAACCGTTCGGCTCAGACTGGTAACAATTAATCGTCCATCTGCGGCTAATAAATCAAAAACATTGACTATATTTCAACCCTCCCGCTCCCTGGCTGCTCATTTTGAACTGTTTGCACAAAAGAAACGACGAGGCCGTCAGCATTTGTCTGTGTAATTGTATGCGAGTGCGTTGAAACTGTAATAGCATATAGGCGTAGAAGTGCACACTATGTACTGATGTGTGTTTTGTATGTGTTGGGAAGGTTTTTGTGTGTGGGATCATTCTTTATCACCAAGCCGAAATGAACATAAGTAAAGTAAGTAAAGCCCGTGTCTGTCTCAGCACCCCATAAATCTCCTCCCCGCCCTGTCCCCGGCTGATGACACGCGTCTCTGTCTCGCTATACAGCTCCTTCCAAACTATGACTCCTTCCGAAATGCCACGTCACCGGGGAAACACATTTTCATCAGCGGGACCTAAAGTCGTATGTCCAGAATACCCGCACACACACACACACACACACACGCACGCACACGCACACGCACACACACCCTTCAAATGGAAACAAACTCACGGGGATACAAAGCATAAAGGGCAAAATGTGAAAATCCCTTCTGTATGTAACCAACTTTTTTCTTTTTTTTTTTTCCACTGAGGTCGCTACACAGATTTCACCCATTGGGGGTGGAAGAGGCAGTCTGGGATGTGCCATAAGAACACACAGAGCATAATAGCTGCAAACGCGAAGCAGCAGGACACATGGCAGCGTCTGCTGCGTGATGGATCTCCACGCGGGACTAAACAAACAGCTCCTTATCAGCAACTATGATGGATGCAAGAGGGCCACGCTCACCCGAGAGACCCGTGTCGAAGCAAAACGAATCTCTTTTCCCGGGACGCCTAGCTGCGTGTCCACCCGCGGGACATAAATCCCTGACACCGTCGGGCGCCAGCACGCGCACGCGCACAGAGGGGCCTCGACGCAGCTGTCAATCACGTCTTGGCCAAACACAGGAGAGCTGGAAGGGGGAGAACTGCAGGAAATGATGGATATTGAATTAGCGGAATAACAGTCCTCACACTCGCACACAAACGGGAGGCATAAACGTACGTCGCAAAAAAAGCAAGCACACACACACACACACACGCACAGCGAGGTCTGCGCAGCCCTTGCGGTTAAATCAGTTTGATGGCTTTAACTAGCCACTGCTTCCACTCCTCTCAGACTGTCCGTTTAAAGCGCTCGCGGTGTAACATTAAATGTCCTGTTTGGTCAGGCCAAATTGGCCGCTTGGCCGACTCATAGGAACAAGGTAATGAGCATGCACCGCGGGTCCCAGTGTGCACGGCAAGGAGGAGCGATACTGTCACATTTATGATTTTTTTTTTCTTTTTCTGAGGAGGAGGGACGGAAAAAGAAATAGTCAGTGTTTGCCATTACAATGAATTGAAAAGAATTTCCAGCGTGGAAGATGTTTTGGTTTGAACACAGCAGTTCGTTTAACACCTGCAAACCATTTGAACTGCAGGTGCTCGCGTGTCCGACACATTTCTACATCTCGGATTTCCCCCGTGATCCCCCTCGGCGCCTCGGGTCAGGGCAAGTTCAAAAGTCACTCGACCAAATGTTATCAAAACGCAAACGTCGCCTCGCTGCTTGCTTTGAAGACCGGAAACGACGTTTGTGCCTGGTAACGAGGTTCTCGGACTTTTCGCCGTTTTGACACGACGTAAGGGAAGAGAAATCAATCCGTGTGCCAGGGTTTCTTTCTTCCCTTTGAAGTTTTCTGAATGTGATCGGAAAAAACACCTGATCCAGCCGTGCGCCGACGTCCTGGGCGCAAAATACAGTGTCCGCACCAAAAGCAACGGCGTTTACTGTACCACGAACCCAAAACCACGTGTGACCCACATTTCATTCCTGTCATGTCACCTTTCAGAAAAAAAAACGTCCAACCCACAGTCTTGACTGTTCCCCTTGAACCTTTTCAGAAAACACATCCCCCCCCCCCCTTTAATTCCTTATGTTCAAACCTGTCCAACATTTTTTTTTTCCCCAAAACAATTAATTCAATCCACACCAGATGTGAACGGAAATATCATGCGGATGCAGCTGCGATACTCTTCTGTTGCTTTACACCGTCTACGTGTGCCGGTCGATGGTATTTGGGAACAAAGAGAGAAAACAAGATGCTCCACTTGGCAAAAATAATGATAAAAAAAAAAAAAAAAAAGTCACAGTTTCATACCACGGTATTCTCCTTCACTGCACTGGGCATAAATATAGGCGTTTGCAGCTGAATTTTGGGGTTAGCCGTTTTTCGTCGATCGGGAGGGCGATCGAGTCCAAGCACAGAAAGCGGGTGGGTGGCTCTCTGACATGATTGATTTTATCCTCACGGTATGTTCTGATTTAAAGTATTTTCCCACCAACAGACAGACACACGCACACACACACACACACACACTGCTGCAGGCCCCAGGTAGACCCTCAACCACTACTGTAATCTCATCACGATACCAGGCGAATGGAATGCTGGAGAGGAAATTTTAAGCACAGGTCAAAAAAAAAAAAAAAAAAAGTCAACAAACAATCAGCAACGAACGCGCACGCACGCAATTCACACGGGTGTCTCACACGGCACAGAGACCCCGCAGCACACGGCCCCTGTAAATGTTTTCGTTCGGCTCCGACCACAAGGCCCTGAGTTCCGTCCTGTTCGCTGGGAAGCCGAGTGCCTTTTGTTTAGAGGAAAGGGAATAATAGCTCGTTGGAAAGGGTTACCCTGCTTTACTTTCATGCCGGTGGTTGTTACGGATTGCTGGGGATTTAGAATAAAGCCATTCGGGGCTCATGGCCTTGTTCGTGGATACACAGGGAATGGAAATTCACAGAGCTTAGGTAGAGCTCGCAGACCAACATGTTTGGAAACGATGACGGCGAGAGTCATGCGTAGAGTCAAAGTCAACCATGGGCATGCGTGTGAATAAAGGGCCAAGTAAAAGAATGTACACACATTCCAATTTGAGCTCTCATCAGTGCGCGCGTGCGCGCGTGTCCCTCAAAAAATGGGATGCTTATGAGAAAATATATGCCTCAGTGCAGTACGCCCGCTTGAATATACCACAAGCGACAAAAGATAAGAAGCTCTGGGGCTGAGGGACACTTTGGGAATGTTTTGTCAGGATGAAGGCTGGGGATGGGATGAGGAACAGAAACTGGGATGCAAAGGGACTGGAATGACCCCCACCTCCCGGCAAGAGGCAGAGAGGAGCTCAAACATGACTCACACAGACTGTGGCCGGCCAGCAAAAGCAGGAGGCTGGCCGGGCTCGTCTGAGAACATTGGTGACCCGCTGCCAAGGCATGTTCACCCGCCACCGTGGCAAACGCACACCGCGTGTCGCGCAGAATGTAAATGCATGGCATGTAACCCCCCCCCCCCCCCCCCCCCCCCCCCCCCCCCCCCCCCCCCCACCCACCCCCCCCCCCCCCCCCCTAAACATCCCCAGGCGCACGCGCATACACGCAAACACATGCGCAGGCCGATGAACTGCGAGCATTTCAATTCCAGGGAGACATCTGTAATGACGAGCGAGTCATTTGGATCTAATTACGGGCAGCCGAGTGGAAAAGATGGAGTAAATCAACTCAAAGTGAGCTACGTAGAGCAAATGCGACTCCAGCGTGCAAACTCAATTTGCCGCAAATTGAATTAATGTTGGTTTAAATGGAAGCACTCGGCTAATTGCCTGTCATAAAACATTGCGGAGGCTTCGGCTGCACGGTGTCTCGGTTTCTCTTTCTCACGCTCTCTCCTTGGTCTTCCCACTTCTCTCACTCCAGGAGTGTGGGAGGGAGCGGAGCTCTAGCGCCATCTTGTGTTTGGCCAGACATCCTACATCGGGATGCTGGGGAAACCATTAAGTTGCATTGTCGATATGTTTCAATATATTGTGTATTTAAACGTGAACATTGCGACATTATTCCTGCATAAGTAATAAATAAAAACCCCATCTATTCAATATAAAACCTGTTCCCCTGTTTCTAAGCCAATCACTGTTAAAACTGTTAAAAACAAGCTCTCTTCAAGCCGGTGGTTCCCATCATTACAATCTGCAATATATATATATATACACACACACACACACATATATATATATATATATATACACACACACACACACACACATATATAAATGGTTATGCAAAGGTCTCTGACGGGAGGGTCGCCCACAAATTTTATACAAACAAATGTTATACTAAATATAATCGGTTTCTAGGAGTTGCCAGTACTGCAGTTTAAATGGAGAACCAATGAAGTTAGGGTACCGCTGGTGCATCAGGTATACCCAGGGAAACTGCACTGTGTGTACTTTCCCTCTAGATGGCCACAGCTACAAACTGGAGAGCGCAGGGTAGAGGAAGGAGGAGAGTTTCTGCAGGGCAGCGAGCTGCATTAACAATGCTTTGAGGTCAACATAAGTCATTGCACTGAGTTTACACCCATGAAGAAAAAATGAAAAAAGACACTATTCCAGGGTGTGTAGGAGCAGATCTGTGCATCCCATTTTGTGAAGGAAAATAAAACATTTAAATGGGGAAAAAAAAGGGATGATTAGGAAATTCTGACAGTTGTCAACTTGATTGACTCAATAAATACATGAATTAATAAATAACACCTACAGCTCAGAATAATTTAGTTCTCGCCCTGCACGCACGTGGCAGAATCTCATGCATATTCCCAGCCTGCAGGTGTTGTTTGTGTAAAAATACAGCTCCAGACATCTGATGACAAGTATCATGTTTGTAGAGCGGGATGACACAGATCCGTCTGCCACCTCACGACAAATCACTTTCGCAGGGCCCCGGTATGAGATTACACAGCGTCACTTTCCTCACTGGCCTATTTATTTTTTTCCATAATGACAACATGGAAAGAAAGTAAGGAACTTAATATTGTCAGGGTTTGGAGAAATGAAACGGTGGCGGCTTTAGGAATTAAATTAAGCGCATTGGAGATTTGTTTGCGTGTAAACGCGGCCCATCATTCCCGCTTATGCAAGGTGTAAGGCGCATGCGCATATTGCCATCATTGCAATAAACATAAGAGCAGAGCTTTAAAAAAAAAAAAGCTGTGGACAACAATGGATGAATACATGAATCAGGAGGGAGAATTTGGGAGTTCGGAAGTTGACAGTGTGGATATCAATTACTCCTCTGTCCTCGCTCCCTCTTCATCGTCTGGTGTTCAGAGTGGTGACAAGATCCCATTCATTTTGATTTAGCTGCTGCTCTGCGCTCTCAGGGTCAGCTGTCCTCTATATCTGGCCGTTTGTAAGTGAGCCGAGCTCTACATGTAAATTGTTGCTGATGCTCCTGAAATCCAATCCAACTCTGGACCCCCGCCCCCCCTCCCCCCTTTCTTCACCTGTTACCAATAAACACCGTATTGACGAGAACACGCACACACAAGTATTTGTCTGTACTCTTGCGGTGCATTCAGGAGCATTCGGGGACATGGACATACCTGTGAGTCCAAGTGGCCGTCGTCATCGGCATACCTCTTTGTCTCTGACCTGTGGTGGACCAAAGAAATAAATTAAAAATCAGTTTTGAAATATTTTCAGGGGCCATGAATCTTGTCTTTTTTATTTTTATTTTTTTTCCCCCTACTGGCAGTGCCAGCAGGCTGCCCCCGGACCTTGGAGCAGAATCAAGCAGACCAGGCCAGTATCCCAGCAGCCAGAACCCAACAGACCCAAAATCTGAGGATGGACAGCGGAAATGTTCTCCCTCGCACATTAACACATTGATCCTCAGATCTAAAAATAAAAACGCCTTCAGCTAGGGTGTTTGAGTGAGGGGGAAAAAAATCTGCTGGTCCATCAATTTCATCTTTGTTGATTTCTCTTTCTCGTTTAATTCGTATTATCCTCACGTATATCATTAGGAATATTTTGAGAACATATTTGCTAAAAGCTGGTATTATAATCGGAAAGAAAATTACAGTATGCTCAAATAACTCGGCATTGCCACAGCTGACACATTTACACAACAGTAGTTCAGCTGGTTGAGCAATTATCCAGACTTGCCAAACCAATTCTAGAGAATGGAATAAATGAATTTCTAAGAGTCAGCTCGGGACTCAGAAGAACGCTGGGGGTCAAATCAGTGAAAGAAATGATCATCGACATTATTATTCGTCCTTTTTTCCTCTACTAAAGTTGTAATCCACAATGGCAAGTATCGGGCCCACGCAACAGATCTGTCCCCGTCAAAGGCATGGATCAAATGTAGAATTGTTTTCTTTTGAGTTTGTCACTATCTCTGATTTTGGAAAAGACGAACAGTTTCAAGACAATCACGACACCGTGCAGCTTAATAATGGCATGCAGCGAGGTGATATTAAAAAGACACTGGTCGCATCTTTCCCAGTACTGCGCTCGTCTCTGGGTCTTTTCGGCAACGCTGTCCTGCAGCTCTCTCGTAGTGGATTAGTCTGGGCCTGTAAAAGCTGTAAAGCTCCGGGAATGATCGATCCCTCAGTCTAATGAAAAATAACAAGGGACAGACCCCAGCATTAGATCTCCCTACCTCCACTTTCGCTCTCCCTCTCATTCTCACAAACTAAACATGTATACGTTCTTTCCTTTGCACCAAAGCACCTGCGAGAGTGTCACGTAGCCATGTCAACCGGCAGCCGCAATCGAGATGACGTATTTTACTTGGGGATAATTAGCCGAAGGCACGAGTGTATGCCTAGGCAAATAAAAACCACGAGTCGCACAATGTCACACACGCACACACATTTATACTGGCACGTCCTGCCCGCTTTCTCCAGACCAATGCTGGCACTATACGTCCTCAGGCCTGCCTTGGCTGGTGGTTTGATAAATTGGCCCTTTCATCTCGTCGATGTGCATTGTGTCAGTCGGTTCGTGTGTATTCGGATCTGCGAGTGTGTGTGTGTGTGTGCGTGTGTGTGCGTGCGTGCGTGCGTCTGCCTGGGTACATTGTCTGAGCTGTGAAGTGTTTGGCTTCCTCAATGAGGGCTGCTGTCACAGCCCCTGAAAGCGTGTAATAGGCGCCCATTCTCTCGGAATGAATAGGCATCCATACACTTGTGAGAGAATGTGGCGTTTCAAAAAGACTTGGGATAATGGAAGAGAAAATTTGAAAAAAAATAAAAAGAATCGGCATAGTAATGTCATTGCTTTCAGCTAAGCTCTAAATTTGGTGCACAGGATTGCTTTAAGGACTGTTTGCACGACACAGTGAATTAAAAGCATTTTTGATAGATCAAGGGTGGTTATTGTTGGCTGTGCATAGCATGCTGGCACCAGAAATACATCCTCGTGAAATACGGGGTTCATTTGCAGCAATTTGTGCGATGATGATTTGTGGAATCTGCCAGCGTGATGCTGCGTCTTCAAGCTTCAACATCATCAACATTCAGCCATGCAACACTGAAGGATAGAAACCTTTTTGCTCGATAAATCCGTCGATCGATTGATGACAAGTTGCAATCAATGTTGCGGGAATATAACACAGGGCAATAATTATGTCCAGCCGGCCCCCGTCTTCAGTCAAATGCAGGCTGGGAAAATGATACAGAAACTCACCCGACACGCCACCCCATTCACAAATAACACGGCTGAGCAGTGAGTCCATTCACACACGCGATATATATTCTCAGCGCCTGTGGGCTGTGAGCAATGTCACAAAAAGGTGAATTTCCTTGGCCTGTCCCCGTTTCATTTGAATCATTTTTAAGAGGCTTTAAAGGCTAAAGCTGTCAAATGCATCCGGGGAAAAAAGACAAAAAAACAATGGTTGTAGTACGAGTATATCAACCATTAGCTGATGTTTGCGTTACACTTTTACTGTATTTTGCAACACGCCTTGGGAGGCTGGAAACCATGAAATACAACTGTGTAATAAAAACCCACAGGAGTGTAAAATGTAATGGAGTGTATAGCGGGGTAATTGTTGCGCACCTGAGCAACACAAACACTTAATAAATCCTCTGTCAGATGAATACATATACAGTATATGAGCTGGGCACTGTGTGAGATGATCTTCGTGTGGGAGCTGTGTGTGTGTGTGTGTGTGTGTGTGTGTGCGTGCGTGCCTGCGTGGAAACCAAGCCACTCCACCAGTGCTCCCACTCACTCCCTCTGCAAGCGATGCACATTCACTCCATACCAACACACACATATACACACACACACACTGTGCAGGGCGCGTATGTGTGTGTTCATTCATCCCTGTGAAGGCTGAGCACACTTTCTCTCGTTCCCCCCCACACCCACCCCCCTCCCTGCCCCCCCCGGCGTGCACCCTGGGGAGCCGGACTCAGCGGACCGGTGCGTGCTGGTCGCAGCGGCCGCGGATGATCCGCGGAGCCCCGGTTGTTCACCTCGGCGGTACCGCGGAGCGGGAGAGAAGCCGCCGGAGGACGCGCGCATCACGACGGAGAGCCGCGGGTGGGAGTTTCGGTCTTTGGATTAAAAACAGCCAAACCAGGAACGGGGAGCTTATCCTCGGAGGGAGGCGCGCGCGCGCGCGCGCGCGGGAGTCCCTTTGAGTTTGGAGCGGCGGTGCGGCTCAGGTGCGCCGGCGGAGCGGAGACGGGCAGCTGGCGGATGATCGTCGGCTCGGCGGAGAGGTGTCGGTGCCTCGGCTCCAGGTGAGCGACGGACTCCGAGAGGAGTGCGAAACCCACCCACACTCACACACTCATACACCCACGCCGATTATCGGCGGGCTCGGGATGTGTTCAGTGGTGTCTCCGTTTGAACACAACAGGGAAAGTTTGGTCACCGTGGACCCCCCCCCCCCCCCCCCCCCCCCCCCCCCCCCCCCCCCCCCCCCCCCCGTGCCCCCCCCGACGTCTCCGCGGAATCCCTGCGGGGATCCGCCGAGTTTGTAACGACCTCTGAAAACTTTTTATTCATTATTATTTATTTTTTTCATCTCTCGAGGTATTTGCATATGGTTTCTCTTCTCTGTTTTCAATTGATATATTAGGTATAATTGACGCACGTGTATACAGACCATAAGGAGATTGAACCGAATGCACAGCGTAGTTCGGCAGTGTAACCTCAGTGTAAATTCAACTGACATCATTTTTGACCACAACTTGCCTGAGAACAGTCGAGCATGCCCAGGCGCCACGCAAAGGTCTCAAAACCTTTTGTTTTGTTCGACACGTAACGCTACACAAACCAAAGAGACGCAGTTTACACCAGGACTTGTTGGGAGAAGTTGACAGCGGAGAGTGCGTGCCCGATCATCTTCTCCAAAATCAAACCTTTCCCACGATCCACGGATCATCTCAGATCCTGCGTAGCGCAAAAAGATCACCGCCTCGAAAGTTTATTGGGGGGGGGAGGGGTGGGGGGGGGCTTGCAAACTCCAAGCTCTTGCACTTTAAGTCGCGGCTCTGTGCGACATCCGAAAAGGACACGCACGACAAACCCGCCGCGGATGATCTCCGACACTTGCTGCGTCGCGTTTCACTGGCTCCTAGCCATCTCCGCCCTTATTGGGACCCGATTCACACCTAGCCTCTAACAATAGCCACGACCTTAGATTTTTATTTTTATTTTTTTCTCTTCACGAGGGATCAGGCTTTAGTCTCCGGTAAGATCCCTAGTCTCCAGGTCGCAAAAGGACCCGAAGGCCTAACACACACACACACAAGCACGCACGCACGCACGCACGCACGCACGCACGCACGCACGCACGCACGCACGGACTTCCAGCTATTTCCAAATATCAATCATTTGGTCCCGCTGTAATGATGGGTCAGAAAGTGAAACCATTCTTGTCGTTGATGCTGTCAAGACGGACAAGGACCTTTTATTCACCCCCGAGCTGTTGTCAATGTTCTCCACTCTAAGGCCACCGAGTTGCGCTGGGTCCCTTTCTCCGCACGCTGCCCGACCATCTGCTTACTGTTACGTGCAGCTATTGATCAGAAGAGAGATCCCCCGTGTCTCGGGCCGCGATCGATTCCCACTTGTGCTGTACTTCAGGTCACTGCAGCAGACAGAGCAGCGGGACGCCTCGGAGCTGGGGCAGAGGAGGAGAGGATGGAATAGAATCTTGGCAAAACGGAGGCGGCGCTAACAATTGCATCACCGGCTGCCACGTTGGGCCGATTGTTAGTAAACAGCAGCTGGCTGAAGGGTCTGGTTTACAGACTGGTTGGAAACCAGAGCCCGATTGATGGTCCACCGACAGCTATCTCAATCATTGACGAACCGCAATGAACGCAAAAAGGGCCAATCCTGGTCGCAGAGCGGTCTTTAAATTCCGGGAGCCGAAGCGTGTCGCCAAATACGCCCATTCATCTCGAAAGCCAAACTGCTTGAGTCGTTTCATCAGAGCTGCACCGGACGTTTAGGGCATGTTGCCTTCGCTGACGGTTTTCAGTTGGGTGGAAAAATGTGGTCGGGACTTAAAAGTCAAGTTAAACATAGCGATGCAATTCAACCGCTTGCATTTGACAACCCCGACGCCTCGGAGCTGGGGCAGAGGAGGAGAGGATGGAATAGAATCTTGGCAAAACGGAGGCGGCGCTAACAATTGCATCACCGGCTGCCACGTTGGGCCGATTGTGAGTAAACAGCCGCTGGCTGAAGGGTCTGGTTTACAGACTGGTTGGAAACCAGAGCCCGATTGATGGTCCACCGACAGCTATCTCAATCATTGACGAACCGCAATGAACGCAAAAAGGGCCAATCCTGGTCGCAGAGCGGTCTTTAAATTCCGGGAGCCGAAGCGTGTCGCCAAATACGCCCATTCATCTCGAAAGCCAACCGCTTGAGTCGTTTCATCAGAGCTGCACCGGACGTTTAGGGCATGTTGCCTTCGCTGACGGTTTTCAGTTGGGTGGAAAAATGTGGTCGGGACTTAAAAGTCAAGTTAAACATAGCGATGCAATTCAACCGCTTGCATTTGACAACCCCGCCCCCCCATTGCTGCCCGTTCGAAAACAGTGAGCGAAGCTTTGAAGGAAGAAAAAAAGAAGGGTCAAAAACCCCAGCATGTCGATGAGCTTGTTAATAATGAGGAACATGCGCCGCGTCGCCCTCGCCAGCTTTGAACCGTCCAGGAGAACAGTAGCCTATTTAATTCCTTCTGTCTCTCATGAGGTGCTGAACTGCGTCTGAGGGGGAATCTGATTAACCAGCAGGCATAGCTTACACTGTCCTAAAGGAATCAACGGAGCCGCCGTATCGCTGTGCCTCCTCTCCCTCCGTGCGCGCAAACGAAGCACACGCGTCCGCACACGCACGCTCAAAAACGTAAACACACACACACACGCGCGCGCGCGTACACAAACACGTACACAAACAAAGCCTCGGAGCAAAAACAGCGGTAGGGATGCTCTTAAAAAGCGGCTGCTGCTCCCGTGCTTTCTTTAATAGGACAGGATCAATTGTGTGTGTGTGTGTGTGTGTATACACCGAATATGTGTGCACACGTCTTTGTGTTGAGAGATGTGCAATTGCCCCAGTTTCTAGTAAGATTGATAGAGAATCATGTGTAGGAGTGTCCCATTCTGTCCGCGTGTGTGTGTGTCTGTGTGCGCGTCTCTAGTAGTGCTTAGCAACAGGCAGCCTATCTTCTTCAAATATCCTTTTTCTCACACACTGTACGCCGTGACCTTTTTGCCGACAGTGTGTGCAGGCCGGTCTTTGGCATGCACGCGTCCGCGTCCACGCGCACACGCGCGTGTCCATGTGCAGCGGCGCGCGGGCCGCTTGACCTTTCGGAGTGTGCGTTCATTAATAGCTGCATAATAAATAATTTGGAACCGCCCGCTAAGCCCGTCTACGCCACCTAGCATCACAGCGGTGCCAACCCTGACCGGAGCACGGCGTGCGCCTCTTTCTCTGGCAAACAAAAGCGGACATCATCTCGATCGCGCAGCGCTAACAATGACGTGATAGGCGGTGAACAAGCGGGGGGGGGCATTTTTAGCTTATTTTCCCGTATCTGTCAACGGGAACAAGAGAGGCGTCCTAAATATATATACCCCGACGCAGTCGGCCTGTTGTGTTAATATCAGTGTTTGCCTAATAACTGGTTGCATATTTCATATCCGGACACAGCAGACAGGGCTCTTTAGAAATCAATTTCCTTTTGCTCCATCACCGTGTTTTGGAAAGTGGCCCGCTGCCAGGGAGGGGAGGGAACGAGGAGCGCAGTGGGTGTTGCGGATGCATTAGTGAATGAGCGGAGCGAAATATGCTTATCGGAGGTCCGATCCATTTTTTGGGCGGATGCAGAATTTCGGGGCCACCGGTTTCACGGTACGCTCCGGCGTCGCGTGACCTCGCGAGAGGTGAATTTGTCTAAATGAGTCCATTTCTTTGGGAGTACTACCACAGGCATTCTCCCAGACACAGCGAGGAACAGAAGCACTTGATCGTAGCTCACAGCGTCCTATTTATGTAGGGAAGGTGCTGCAAGGTCACGCCCTATTTATTTCATGCCCGTGTGTGTGTGCGCGCGTGCGCGCTTGCGTTTGTGTGTTAGTGTGCGTGATGCACTATCCCAATGTGCAATCTCGCCTCATACATATCAATAGCGTTGCCTTTGTGTGCATGTGTTTGGTCATAATATAGACTGCGCAGTGTGATGTTTATACGCTTTGTAGATGGGGGGGGGGGGGGGGGGGGGGGGGCGGGGGGGGGGACGGGGGGGGGGGGGGGGGGGGGTAGTGCGCGCATGTGGAGACTGTATAGTCTGTATATAATACTGTATATGAATCTGCGCCGTGTGTGTGTGTGTGTTTGTGGAAGGACTGTTGGCCTCTCTTCCTTTTCTTGGAAATGTGTCTACGAGAGAAAAATAAACAAACACTGCCTTCTCAGCTTCAATCACCGAATTCGACTCGCACTCCTATTTAGAACGTAAATGATATTAGAAATCAGAATCAAATGACAGGGAGGCAGAGGTAGCGTGAAAGGCAGAACGTTGCAGGGCAGATTGTGGGTGAATACTATCATTTAAAACTTTAAGCACACTCTTGGTTTTGAGGCTTTCGCTCCAATTTTTTATTATTATTTTTTTCCCTTTACATTTTTGTTGTTGCTTAAACTTGGATTTATTCTCCCCTGGTTTCCCCGTAACACTATTGACTGGCGCCGTGTTTTTGCGGTTCCAGTTTGCTGGAAGCCTTATTCTCAAACAACAAACACTTAAGTCAAGTCAAGCCACAGTGGAACCCGAAAGCCCAAAATCAATCCTTTCAATGCATTTACGCTCACGCCGTCTTAAGGAACCCAGTCCCCAGTTAACTGTAGACACAAAAATAAGCACAGCGTAAAAGCACAATCCATCATCATAACGGCAAAAGGAAAAAAAAACAAAAAAACATCCAGCCTGAATATTATTCAGGCAGGCTATTCATAGATATTTGTCATTTTCCACTTTCCACATCCACTTTGGCCAATCACGTTAATTTACCACAAATATGCGGCTGGTCTGGCATGTGACAATGACAATTTTTATTTGCACACAAAAAAACAATGTTTCAAACGAGTCATGGAGCTCATCGACACGGAGAGGCAAAAACACCAAGTACAAAAGGTATATTAATGAGCTGTTATTTTTCCGACCCCTGGCCTCTCCCTGCAGGCACGGCAGCCCACGTTTACTCAAGCAACACGCACACATACCGACAGGCTCTTATATATATATATATATATAAACACCAATATAAAACAGGAGCCCTGTGATTGGCAGCAAGTCCAACGCGGATATTTGTGAGCATGGCCCCCGAAGGACCAAAATACATCAACCCCTCAGCCATATGGTACAGAAAGAAATAGACCTGCCCCCCCTGTCATAGCGCATGACTCGCAGTAGGTGCGCGTCGGTGTGCGCGCACCGACATTCGTATTAGTTCAGCCATTTGGGCCCCAGAACAAAGAGCTTATTTTACTAATTAATGAGTGGGAAATTGTCACATAGCTAAATAGATGTCACAACAGCTTAAGAGGATTCATCTCAGATGAGACAGGATGAGGGGATTGTCGTTACAAATAAGCGCTTAGGTTGTTTGTGTTTTTTTTTTTTCCTGTCTTCTGAAAGTACTCGTCGCACGTCTCTTTGCCGTTGAGTCTCGGAGGTAACGCTCGCCTTCGCGCGTTGCGGCGCATGCTGCCTCGTGGGAAATCTGTTCGCTTTTCCTCTCGGCTCCGCTCAAATCTGCCCGGCGATACACGGTGTGCTCGGACATACAGGCCTACTTTGACTCATGTGTTTGTGCGTGTGCATTATGCTGCGGCAACCGTGCGACAATGGCAGCAGGTGCTTTTGTGCCTTCCACACTGCCATATTTGAAGCCCCTCTTTTGGATCACGCTACTTGGCTTTTATTGGATCCTCAGACTTGACTCCCGCATCGCTGCAGTCGCAGATCTAGCACACTTGGTGCCGAGTGTAGGCGTCAAGCGCAAACATGAGGATCTTTGGTCTGCGTCTGCGCCAAAGCTTTCAAGGAGAAAAGACAGGAGAGAAAATAAGTTGCATTAACCGTCTTAAAAAGAGAAAACATAATGTTCTGCATTTGAAAAAGCGGTGCGATTAGTCGCCAATGGAACAGAAAGACCCCAGCAGTTTTGTTGCCATCCAGAGCAGAAGCATCATCCCCCCTTTCCGAACTCCAGGCTAGCTTTTGTTAAACTTCGCTTAAACTGGAAAAACGTCTGAGGACACATCACAATGTAATTAAAATCCAGAGTCTGTATAAAATTGCCGTAGAGAGACTACACAGCCCTGGTGGTATTAAGATAAGAGATGTGGTCTACAAGTCCTTTTTATTTTATTTTTTTCTTTGGCAGAGTGTCTCATTACATATCTTCTCTCGTAAGGGGGAGCCACGGGGGGAGGGGGGGGGGGTAATACATGCGACTGGGGGGGGGGGGGGGGGGGGGGGGGGGGTAATACATGCGACTATCTCAAATATAAACAATATCTGTCGGTTAAGTCAAGTAAGCAAATCGTCTCTAGCTTCAAGTTCCTTTGCCATTTATATCAGTGTTAACGTTCATGATATTGTAGCTTATCTGCTCTTGTTTCCCCAAAAGTAGATAAGTGGAGCCTACAATATGCCTTATGAATAATCCCTGCCCCTAAGGCCATATTTCCACCACTGCAAGAGAGAGCAAGTAAATGAAATTGGGAAAAGTGAAATACAGACACGAGGAGCCGAGTGTAACTGTGTCTTGGCAGAGTTTTTTTTTTTTTTTTCTTTCTTTTTACTATCAATGTAAAGTAACTGAATGAGGAGAAATAAGTTCAAAACAGAATCCGCAGCGCAGCAAGCGGAGGACTAAGGGTCATAAAATGGCACAGTCAGACATTAAGAGGAGGAGGCTCAGGGTGAAAGGGCTTGGGTGACCCGACCTCTGCGTTGAGTGTGTGCATAGGATTTCTACCTCGAGTCCAGAAGACGAGACAAATGCGGAGGGGCTGCGCTGAAACCGTCGACATGGAAGTGAAAGTTCCTCGAATGACATTATTTTGGAGCGCCAGTCTGCAGCGCTCGGCCTCGTATTTCACAGTGATACCTGTGAGGCGCCGTGTGCGTGCCCTTGTTGTACTCAACTTTGGGTATATGTCGGCAATATTTAGCAAGACTGGAACAAAGCAAGCTCCTGCAGTGCAAAAAAAAAAAAAAAGGTGGACTTGGATTCTGGCTTCAGCTCCTTTGAAGACTTCATTCCCTCCGCGCCGCCCAGGGTTTGCCGGGGCGCGCCGGGGCTCACAAAGCTTACATTACGTGGAACATCAAAGTCCCGCGGCGGAGTCACCTTGTGGTTTCGCACCATTAACCCCCGCAACTCGTTCGCTTGTTAGTCCCACTTGTGGCTCATCAGCCGGGTCACCGGCTCACCAGCCAATATCAATACTTGTGCGCATCAGTGTGCAAAACGCGACACTGCACCCAGAGCGGCGCTTCTTTTATAAAAATGAGGCGCCGAGGGGGAAAAGTGGCACCAACACTTCCTCGAGGAGCAGAAATGGAAAGATTGAGGAGGGGAAGGATTTAAAGAGAAACGCTGCAGGCCCCCGGCCACCTACTGCTCTCCCTCTCTCTCTCTCTCTCTCTCTATCATCCTCTACAAAGCATGTTGCATATTTATGTTTTTCCTCCACTATAGTAAACACTTCAGTTAAAGGTGGGGCTACTGGCGAACTGAGCATATATTTGCAACGCACAGTCGCCTGGAGCTCTCCCCATTGGTGTATAATATCGCACTATATAGGACGAAGTAATATTAAACACATTTAATATTCTAAGCCTAAGCGACAGAAAACAGCGCAAAACAGTTGCATTTATTAGATGAGAACAAAAGGGCACGTCCAATTCAATGCCATGCCCTTTGCGAGCGGCGGGCCAGAGGCTGAGATTTCTGGGAAGGCTCAGAGTTCACATCCGTGTTAAATACTTGATGTGGTCTCAAAAAGCGAATCCCCACAAGGTTCATTCTGCCGCGGGCTTTCATGCTCTCGCTAAGACTCGTCGAGCTCGTGCACATCCTGTGTCTAATTGAATTTTGCCTTTTTTTTTTGTTTTGTTTTGTTTTGTTTAATAGTCACCTCTGCTCTCATTTAAACTTGGAAGGTTGATTTTTATTTTTTTTTATTTTTTTTTACTTACGTATATTGTCACCTGTCATATACATTTTAGGGAGTCTGGCTCAGATATTCATAAATATAAGCAATGAAAATGAAAAATGAAATGAAAATATATATTCATACCTATATGTACTTGTATGACAGTGCGCAACAGGTCACACACCGTGTGAGAGTTCCATCAAAGAGCCAGAACCTTTTTATTTTTATTTTTATTTTTTTAAATCCAACTGTATATCTTTCTACGAAGGGTCCATTCTTGGACTGAAGTGTCTACGACTGCTCCAACTTTCACACTAAACTTTGTACTCCCGCGGGACCCCGTCATTCTGAGTGAGAGACCGATTTAGAACACAGATTTTCAGGTTCCTGCTGACTGGACATCAGTCTCCGCTGACACACATACGATCTACAACTCCGTTGACCTGTTACGCACTCCAGTTAACACTGACTACGCTTTTTTTTTTTTTTTTTTTTTTTACGACCTCTGTGTGCATTTTTTTGACGACCTCTGTGTGCAGCAGAGTGACAAATGAGATGTGCAACTCTCGGAGGCTGAAACGCAAATTTTTTTAAAAATAAAATGAAAAGGACGAACTGAAGTCGAACTGATCACTGCTGGTTTTTGAAATTGAAACAAATCGATAAAAAAAAACACACGTAACAGGAAGCTACGGCTTTAAGTGACCTAGATATTAACCTCCCCCTTCCTCCCCACCTTCCCTTGGTTTTCCCTCTCTTCCAGTCATTATTTCATACTCTATCTCTACCTCTCCCGTCTTTTCGCTTGGCTGGGCCTTCCATCCATTAATCTTAGCGACAGACTGCCTCTATTAATTAGTCTGCATGTCCCATCGCGCATGTAATAATCAGGGTTAATGGAGATATTCGGAAGATATGGATATTTCTGCCGTGACGCTCACTTTTAATTGGCCGTGAGACTCAAGAGAGAAAGGCTTCTGTCTGGCTCACGCCCAAACAGACAAGAGCGAGGTCTTGCCGTTACCGACCCCATATTGCGGGAGCAAATGTATTGCTGTCGCTTTGCAAACATACATCTTCTCCCCCGACTCTCACAGGACATGTCCTGTGGCGGTGGCTGGACTGTGCCCATGCCTCGGAGACAAAAACACGTTTCCAGCTTGTCCCCCCAGGGACTTTTCAGGACGAATATTTGCCCACGCAGACCTGTAACTTACTGGGAACACGAAACGGAGACAATAAAGTCTGGTGCGCTAAATCAAATGCATCCGCTGTGCCGTTTCATTTCCATGGATGGGGGTCATTGCGGCGGGTTCAATTAGATAATGGAGTAAGTGTCCGCACAGTGTGTCTGTAGTTAATTGGAAGGTCCCGGGTGCACTAAACAGACAGGACGAACTGACGGGTAATTACTGGTATTGCGTTAAGGTGTGCGTGCGTGCGTGTGTGTGTGTCAGCGCGCGTGTTTTCTCGTGTCCCCTCGTTGTGTGTGTGATTTTTGTTTGCATGGGAGTGTTGGGGCGAGTGTATTGGCTAAAGGTAATTTATACACTAGACTTGAGATAAGAAATACCTATTCCTGTCCTGTGCGTTTCTCTGCTCACACACACGCTCACACACACACACACACAGTGTGTCCTCATATTGTGATTCCTGGGGTACCCTCAGAGTTGGGAAAGAATCCGCGCACCTTAGCCTGTGTAACGCTTTGGCCTCGCAAGCACCCTGTTCTGTAGCCTCCTCGGGGCAAGAAGCTCCTCCAGTTTAATGGTTGATGTTCCTGGACCGTTCCCCGCAGACCCGTTACTCACCCTAACCCTGTCAGAGCGCCGCGTACGGAATAGAATAGCAAATTGAACACAGGACCCCAGAGCCCATCATTAAACCCTTGTTCTATCATGGCACTCCGTTAAGATGGGGAATAAAACGCCGCTGCCGGATTGCGAAGAACCCAGAGCCGCAGCTCCTGGTGCGATGTTCAGGTTAACTGGTTAGGCAACTCCAGCACTGACGAGGTTTGAACACCACGTTTCTAACACGGAAATCTCGTTAGAAATGTTCCAGTAGTTCAGCCGAAAGCTTGCTATCCTCGACAAGATTGCTCTTGGCTATGCGTCTTCATTTATAGCAATATTATACCCGAAAAATGATCAAATATCCTTGGAACTTTTATGTAAAGGGTTAGAATGGTGGGCCTCGGGTTAAGTTTTTTTTTTGTTTTTTCTAGCTCATTAAACCCCATGTCAAAACTAATTAAAAAAAAAAGGCTAAACAAGAACAAGGGTATGACTTGCAGTAGTTGTTTGACTTCTCAGTCATGTGCCAACACAATGATTTCAATCCCGTTTCATCATCACGGAATGAGACTGCCAGTTTTCAACTTTCAGAGAAGGGCAACCTATATAGATGGCTTACAATATTCGTTCTTTGCAAATAAAAAAAAGAACAAGGAAAAAAGAGATGCTATTATAGGTGATATTATTATTAAATATTATTATTATTAGTAGCAGTATTATTATTAGTAGTAGTAGTAGTAGTAGTATTATTATTATCGTCATTGTACACAGAAAATAAATAACTGACCATGTTATTGAAATACAATTAGAGGGCGGTATTTTTATATTTTTATCGCAAAGGAAAATACAGAAACTTGAGGCAGAGGCTGCAGCCAAAATCATCGACGATCCGATATAGAATCAACATATTTTGCGCTGAACTGTCACGTCGAGTCTGTCATTGGGGAGGAAAAGTATTTCTGAATTCATGCAAGCTCATGCTCCTCCATCACACGCCGCAGGGGTTCATTTTATTCCGTCCTGAATTTTGATCACGTTCCTATTTGTGCACGTCTGGACATGTGTGTTTTTTGTCTGTGCCTCAGATGAAGATGAAGTCGGCGGGCGTCGTGGATGGAGGCTTGTTCACCGAGAGCTACTGTAACATCTGCAATGCCCAGCTCATCTCCGAGTCCCAGCGCACCGCTCACTACGAGGTGAGTCTGTCGCCGTTTCGGACATTACCGAACTCGCACAAAGTGACGACGTCAAAAAGGAAGACACAGGAGTGATCAGACAAAACTATTTGTTAACTATCACTGCTTTCACAAGCACATTTCCGCAAGGCCCATTTGTACCAATTTGTGCTTTGTACCATTCGAAACTGAGTTAATTTTCACATTGACTTTTTGCCCTTCAACAATCGCGCACACATAAGCACTTTGTGTTTTAATGCAGTCCACTTCTCAGCGGCCTCTACAGCACCGTGTTAATGAACGTCAATTAAATATTCAGCCCCGAGTGCCGTCCACGGATATTCGGTGCATGTGCACTCGCGTGCGCGTAGTGCATTGAGGTCATCGTTGATTACAACACGCAATTGGGATTAACAAGCAAACTAATGAGGACAAAGCTCTCATCTATAGAGGGAATTAACCAAGGACGACGACATCGCACAAGTGTCGGTGCACCGGCCACATTGGTTTGATGGTAATCTATTTCTGTCTCTGATGAAAACACACAGCCTTTACTTTTGCGGACAAATGGGCAAAATGAGTCACTGCGGGCCCTCAAGGTAACCCTACAAAGGATCTCCGTAGAGCTCGGTGGATAAAAAGAGACATGGCAAGAAAGAGTTTGAAGAAGGTTTTGTGTGTGTGTGTGTGTGTTGGTTAGATTCAATAATGATACAAAAGTTTAAAGTGTTTCTTCCTCTGTTTATTAAGGGCTAATTAGGGGAAAGAAATCCCTGCCTGCCTAAGATGAAAATGATGTTCCTGTTTAGAGCCCCGACGAGGACGTGAGAGGCAAAAGTTTTGGCCTCCTCTTCCCCACGCTGTTCCCTCACCCACACGCAGGCTGTCACATCGCTCAGGGACCACACGACAAAAAGTTTTCACTTGCACTCGTGCTCCCCAAAGAGCATCAGCACACATCACTCTCACCCACCGCTGTCAGGTATTGGTACACGCCACTGAGGTTACTTGGTGTTGCGGATGACAAGCATTCCGCATGACTTCACAGACACGCCAGAAGGACATGGCGGACATTTTCCACGTAGCTGCGACTCTGTCCCGTCTCCGCTGATGTCACACTCGGTGACACGGGGAAAAAAGAAAAAGCCAAGAGAGACACGAACAGTCCATTAGAAAAGGTTGGGCACTGAGGGTCAGTGGAGGGTAACCATGGAGACACAGGGGCAGGCTTTTAGTCCACATCCCAGAGACGTCGATTACAAACCCGACCATCATACACCTTTCTTATTATATTATTATTATTATTATTATTATTATTATTATTATTATTATTATTATTATTATTATTAGTGAGGCTCTGTTGGGGGGGGCGCAAAATAATGTAAGGGGAAACCCTGACAAGCATATACCACACACACACACACCACACACACCCACACACACACACACAGATACACGCACGCACGCACACGCAAACTGACAAACTGCATTACAGTATTGACAAGTGAGCTTTATTGTCTGGGGGGTATAGGACCAATATAAGCACTGGAGCAGCAGCGTAGCAGAGTAAAGTGTCTTGCAAAGGTCTCCAGTTCGCTTTTGCGGTGTGGCGCTCATCCAAGACATACCATCAATTGGTGTTTCTACGCGTTACCATTATGATAAATGGTGTTGGCTGAGAAATTATTGATAAGTTTGTTTGTTTTTTTTTCCTGAGTGCTCTGGTGGCTGGTAGGTCGCAGTGGTCTGGTCAGGCAAATAAAAGTGACTCTGCATTCTCTTTTTACTTTTCCTTAAAAAAAGAAAAAAGCACAAGGTAACCTCTGTTATTTCTTTAATGGTGGTTCACTACCAGAGGATATTGCCATGGTTACCTATGTTGATCCTAACCCGCTTCAGGGAAGCGTCCAGATAATTGGTCGAAAAGCACAGCCCTCTGACCAATGGGCTCTCCGGGTGTAACCCTCCGACCATTCGGACAAGATGCTGTGGAGCACATTTTGAAAGGGTCAAAGGTGCTCAGAGGCCGATGCCCTTTCATATCAGTGGCCCTTATTATTTCAGTGGAGCAGCTCCTCAGCAGGAGGTTTTCTCCTGGGTAGCAGGTCTTCCTCTTTTCATGTTGTCTTCTCTGATGGCTGCAGGCTTCATCGGGCTTGTTGTATAGTTACAGGTATCATCCTGCCTCAGAGACTACTCTGAAGCACTAAAGACGAGTACACATTGTACTTCTAAGAGATACGAACACAGGCCTCCTCACCCGCGTTTATATTCTAAAGTGCAACACGTTCAGTGCATCTTTTATTATTATTACTATTATTATAAGGAACATGATGTCATCATTTCAGTTCTAAGAAATGGACTCCTTCACCCGCTTTAGCAATGTGTGCAGGTAAAAGTTCAAAGAGTCCAACTTTGTACTCGGGACTCCCGGAAATCCGATTCTGGCCCGGGCCATTGGTCACCTAGCCGGGGGCATTATGTCTCATGGGAGCGTCAGCTGAAACGGAGATGAAAGCTTGGAGCGAGTTGTCAGGGTAGAGTGGCAGACGGATTTTTTTTTCTGCTTGGCTCATGTCAAAATTCAGTTTACTGACTGACTCTCTCTCACTCTATCTCTCTCTCTCTCTCTCTCTCTCTGCCTGTCTTTCAGAGCAAGAAACATGCCAACAAGGTACGTCTGTTCTACATGCTTCACCCAGAAGACGGAGGGCCACCTTCCAAGAGACTGCGGCCAGATAACCCAGTATGCTCTCACTCACTGTGTGTTTGCTGTGTCTGTGTCGCAAGTCAAAGCTCATTGACATCTCTCACCACAGACTCGTATATAAATTGACCTGATTCCAACTTGTGCAATTCATTCATCCCTCTCTGAATGGAAGTGAGGTGTTATTTTTGAAGTGTTTTAGAGACCCCAACCATATTTGTCTTAAACTGCACGGCTTGCTGGGTTGGTATAGCAGTGATGTCACTGACTGTTGCTTTGTGGTGAGACTAGGAATAGAACCAATGACACCCATGAGGCACACTTTGAACGTGCAAAAATGGGAAAATAAAGTAAACAACAGACGTGCCGAGATCCAGTTTGAATTCATAGCATGCATTCATGGATGGATGGATGTGACAAAAATGCGAGTTGACTTGACTCGCTTTAATCTGTTACTTGGCCTGTCCTGTCCACTCCTAAACTTGCCCATTGCAGCCAAGCGCTCATGGGAACATTTGTGTGATCCGCTTTGTGCGGCGGTGTGCCATAATTCTCCCAGGAGGGGCTGTGCCTTAGCGGCGGTGTTTCTGGTGGGATGTAGCGGTGGCAGATGCCGCCGGGCAGCTTTATATCTGACTTACGCAGGCCATGGCTGGAGAGGTTAGCGCAGGAGAAATGTTTGCGTGTCTGTTCGTGCGTGGGTTTGGGTAGTGCAGATGGGCTATTGTGTTTCTGCGCGTATATTTCTCAGTTTCAAGGGCGCGTGCGAGAAATTGAAATGGGATTGACTATTGGGGAGAAAGAACGCTTCTAAAGTACATAGTGTGCCCCATTCCTGTTAAAAAGCTGAAGTCGCAGCACTAACGCGCACATACAGTACTACGCAATTTGAGGACACAGCTGTCGGGAAACGGTGGACCTCCCCGAAACAGCCACAAGCCAGAGCCAAGCCCTGAGGCCGTAGTGCAGTTACCTGTGCGCCTCACTGAGCCTGACGGGAAATCACCAGCTAAGGAAATAAAAGGTTTCGCAAACGTCCACAATCTACGCAAAGTTGACAACGAGCAAAGCTTAAGGCATCTGACGAATAATATCCGGGGGTTGCAAGCAAACATCTTAAAAGCAGAGAGTTTAGAGAGTTTACATTTATTCCAGCCGCCTCTGGGTGAAGTCAGGAAGACGCAGCCAGGGGATATTATTTATTTATTTTTAATTTTTTTAATAAAAACAACCACCACAATTAAGAGGACACACACGGCCACACATTTGCAGGCTGGAGCGGTAGGCGCTGCTGCGGTTGTAGACACACGTGTCACCTGGTCGACGCGTTTGTTTGTTTGATTTTAGTTTCCTAAAATATGTAATATATTGGGAATATTTATTCCATTCAATGTGCTCTTTCCAGCTCAGAAGGCACAAGCGTTTACAGTGGGGCCTAATGGCCACACTCAAAGGTGCCCGTAAGAGAAAATAATAATCAACGAGATAAAAAAAAATTAATGAAAATGAAAAACGGATATGTTTCAGCGCAAAAATGAAATCGAAATGGCAAACAGACATTTCCTAACGCGAGACACTCGAAATGAACACCTGCTAGTATGCTCCATGCTCGCCTCATTGACCCCGGTTTTGGCGCCGCGCGGTAAAAAGTGAAAAGGTGACGCATGAACACCCCACAGCAGACACTCAGGAAAACGGCCATGTCAGACACATGGGTTCCCAAACGCCCCTCACACACACACACACATTGCAGGAATGTACACACCTGCGTCTCCATCTGTCTCCCTAAGTGAATAAGACGTGACTCAGCGCCTCCTGGCCTACGCCTCATATGGGACTCTGAACACACACCCAAACAGGCCGCGTGCACACCCAAACACACGCCTCCACCGCCACATTGGAGCATACTGCGAGCGCCTCGCAGCCAGCACTTTGCTCCGCAAACCTTTCACGCAGAGTTTTGACATCGATTCTCTGACGCCGGAAAAACTGCTGCAAGACGGGACAGCCACCTGGAGACCAAAGTCTTACCGTTCAATTTGGGATAAACTTCTCTCCTTTCATCCCTTTCATTTGTTGTCCTTCCAAGGAGAAGTTTTTATATATCTTTCCCCCCCCCCACCCCGTCTCACAACATCTTAAGAGTTTGCCCCCGCGTTCTCGCACTGATTGACATGGTGTGGTCCGGCGGGGAAGAGAAGAGAAGGGCCCGGCCGAACGAAATGCCAGAGTCTGCCCCGTGTGAAATGCCATGCCTTGAGGTTTTGTGTGTTTGTGTGTAAAAGTGTTTGTCGCAGAACAAACGGAGAGAGGAAGTAGGCCATAAAGGTGCTGCCAGATGAAAGGGGAGGAGGCCTGATTCCCATTCTCACCGGCTCTCTGTCTGTGCAGATCTTTCTTTCTTTTGCAAAGGGCAGGAGATAAAACAAATATATATATTGATTCCCTTCTAAAGTTATATTTGCGCCATCACCCGTTTCAACTTACAATTTACTTTCCGACGGCTTCAAAACTCCAAACGAGAGCGTCTGTCTCCCCGTGCTGCTCCGTGTGTATATTTAGCAACGTCTCCCACAGCGACGCGACATCGAGAAAGCAAAACAGAAGGAGAGGAAGATAAACAGCTAATTAGGAAGTCTATTGTTGGGTGCAGGAGTGGGATTGAAGCCACCCAAACACAGAATAGTCTCTGATACAGACATCCCTGTCAAGCGCTGAATAAACACAGGTATAAGCGCCGCGCGCTCCCACACAAGCGGGGAGACGCGCACAATTAGGGTCGCATGCAAATCAGCTTCGACCGGCGCGTCCGAGATGTGACACATTAAGACAGCGAGGAGCGGATGAACGGATAAAAAGGTACAAATGGGGTAGGTGACTCTAAGCCGAGACGAAACACGGAGAAAGAGGGCGGGTCGGAGATGCTCTGCATCGTTTGAAGTGGATCGGGAGGGTGGCGGCTGTAATAAGGCGACAATTATTCACATGTCAGTCAGCCACACGCACTTGAGACTGTTTAAAAAAAACTTTCCCCGCGCACTCACTAAATCCTCGGGGTAACATCTGTCACCGAGCCGCAGGATGTGCGTTGCCTTCCGAGGAGAAACCACTGAGTGTGTGTGTGTGTGTGTGTGTGTGCGCGTGTGTGTGTTTGAGTCCCTTTCTCTGACGACTGCTTCTTACACTTCTCAGTGGCTGTTGACAGGTGAGATAACTGGCAGGCAGCCACGGAGGATCACCTTGGCCTCTTTGCCCTCATTAAAAGAGAAAAACATCAGCTCTGAGAAACAGTTTCTCTGTCGTTGGTTCTGTTGTTGCCCTTGGAAGCGGAGGAGCGGAGGAAAGGGGAAGAGAGGAAGTGCTGGGAAAGAACCGCGGGAAAGAATGGCGAAGGAGACAGGAGGAGGAGCGGAGAGAACACGACAGAGAGGAGGCGGACTAGAAAGAGGAGCGATGGTAATGAGGGGGAAATAGGCCCAGGAGAAAGGGAGGAGAGGAGAGGGGTCCTCACGGTGTCTCCTGTGATACCGTCATGAATAAAGATCATGGGAGGAATATAGATGAGCCGCTTGTATTTTACATGAAGGTGCGCTCACGTGTATATACACACACACACACACACACACGTTTTTGCGATCCTTTGGCAGCACGACACAGTGATACGCGCGCTAATGAAACGGAGCAACACCGAAATGGGATTTGTACCCGCTGGGGAGGAGGAGGACACTGGTTTGGGGCACAACGGTCTGTCAAATGACCTTTAACACGATCCCAGCAGGGACAGACCTGGTTGGGGAGGGGGGGGGGGGACACGGGAGCCCAGGGCCTGCCAATACGGATAAATATTTTCGTCCCACAACGTACAGAGTCACTGAGACCGGTGTCCAGAGGGTGAGGGAGGAGGTAGGGAGAGAGAGAAAAAGAGTGAGGAGACAGCAAAAAAAAGAGAAGAGAAGAAGAGAGAGGGGAGGGGGGAGCTGAGAGACAAAGCTAAGCCTGGAAGGTAAAGGTGTCCTTAACTCTCACATCCACTGTCCATGATGCTAACCAGGTCTGACATAACATACACACACACACACACACTCGCATATCCATGGAGACACACAGCCCCCGCCCACCCACACACACACACACACGGTGATGTGTTGTCGCAGACACTTTATTTTATTATTACTCTATTATCTTCCTCGCACTGCCCGAGACTGGGATTTCTCTCCAACTCCATTTGGCACCTGGACCAGAGAGAGCGCTGGCGTGAAAGGAACGAGGGGGGGGGGAAATAAACAGAAACAAAGGGGGAGAGATAGATGGAAGAGCGTGCGAGCTGATCGTTTTCAGAGAGCCACAGTCGGAGGACGTTAAGCGTGAGCCGCTCGAGGGAAGAAAGACGGAAGGTGTGACGGCGTAAACGTAAAAGGCTTCGCTGTCAACGGGAAATAAGACGATGAACTATATCCGCTCCGTTGGTTTTGTTTTGTATTTGATGATTTCCCTGCTATCTATATGTCAAAGGGATGTTATGGTAACATTTAGTTCCAAAATCCCAGACAGTAATATGCTGCCGTAAAAGAAAACCCCCTGCTTCCCGCTACATAGTTGAAATATAAATAAATAACCACAACAATCCTAAATCAGAAAAGCATGCCTTTTGCAGGGTTGCAATGCTATGTGTGTGGGGGGGGTGGGAGTTTAAAAAAAAATAAAAAAAATATTATTATATATATATTTTTTTACATCTAATACCTTTTGGATAGGCATTTGCTTTCCATGCGAGTTGCCCCACAGTCCGTACCCCCTTACGACAAGCTACAACCAGGGCTGCCACATCAAATCAGACATTAGTTGTGAACATGTGTGTGTGTGTGTGTGTGTGTGTGTGTGTGTGTGTCCGCGGCACGTTTATTTGCATGTGTGAGTGGTGTGTTTGTACACTTTCGCTTCCAACAGGTGGTGGCCTTTTTTTTGTGTGTGTGTATTGTTGCTTGTGTGTGTCCCCTGCCGTGAGGAGCGACTCCACCTTATTAGTGATGAACCAGCAGCAGTGAAAAGGCCGAGCCCAGGGACGCAGATGAATATTTGATCTGCCCTCTGCCTTTGTGTGTGTGAGTGTGTGCGTGCGTGCGTGCGTGTTTTTGTGCGTTTGTGTGCGCGAGAAAGAGACAAAGCCAAGCGAGGTCAGCCCAAAGTGTTCAGCTTTCCATTTCCCGTCTCCGCTACCCTTTTCGCACCTCCACCTATCTCTTTTCACGTCACCCCTTTCTCCATCTCCGCCGATGGCTTTTGCTCCCCACCTCCCTTACCCTCTCCTCCCCCCCCCCGTGGTCCATTTCTTCTCCCGCGACACCACTCCCCTCCGCCACTCTCGCTCCCCCCTTTTTTTCTTTTCTTCTAACCACGTCTCCCTCTGCGCCGCCCCCAGGACTGTGCCGAAACCGAGGTGGACAGGAACAAGTGCTGCACCTTGTGCAACATGTTCTTCACCTCCGCCATCGTGGCCCAGTCCCACTACCAGGGAAAGACCCACGCCAAGAGAGTCCGCCTGGTGCTGGGGGAGGCGCCCAGCACACCCACAGCCCTGACCAGCCCTACAAACACAGGTAGGTGCCGATCGGACCACGTTTTTCGCCGAGCACCGTATCCCACAAGTGCACGATGGTTTTCGTCCCAATCGCAGCAGCTACCCAAGTCAAGGGCGAGACAAGCAAGGGGAAGAGAGTATCGAATGCATTCTTAAATCTACTGATGTCCAACTCAGTGGAGAACGCTCGACAAACCCACCCTATCGGTGTCCTAACGAGAAACAGCTACTTTAGAGGTCAAGGCTTTCAGGCCCAGAAGATCAATACTTCTTGGAGCGTATTGATGTTGGCACACGGCACTTGTCCTCACTAAAGACCAAGATGATGAACACTGACCTTAGTATCGGGACTATTTTCAGCTCAAAGCCTTTTTTTGTTTTATTCAGAGTGGATTTGGAAAGCTTTAGTCGCGCTTCGTTCAGAACGTCTAGCCCCGTGGCGGAGGAAAGCGCGTGGCGCGCGCGTGTGTGTGTGTGTGTGGAAACGCTACCGTGCCAAAAGGGCAAAAAGTGTCATTCAGCTTTATATTTACAAAAGGTTTTTTTTTTTTTTGTTCATGCCCATGATTATTTAAGTTTGGCGTTTTTTTTTTTTTAAATGCCCGACGGTGAGTCGTCACCAGGGGAGCTCGACGTAACGCTCGTTCAGAACGTCTAGCCCCGTGGCGGAGGAAAGCGCGTGGCGCGCGCGTGTGTGTGTGTGTGTGTGGAAACGCTACCGTGCCAAAGGGGCAAAAAGTGTCATTCTGAAGGGGAAGCGCACGCACAGCTTTATATTTACAAAAGGTCTTTTTTTTTTTGTTCATGCCCATGATTATTTAAGTTTGGCGTTTTTTTTTTTTTAAATGCCCGACGGTGAGTCGTCACCAGGGGAGCTCGACGTAACGCGATTCAAATTGGATTCTGAGTGAATATTCCGCAGAGCTAGAAAAACGTGTGTGTTCCAATCGAGCCCCCCCGAGTGACTTTGCCTCAACTTTGGCCCGCTTTCGGAAAAGTGTCACTTCTGCGCAGCCGCTGCGGCGGCGAGTTTCCTGCAGTTTTGTGACAGCGGGACCTGGAGGACAAGCAACGAGAGAACGAACGAGAACGAGCAGAGAGGAAGGAGGGTGACCTGGGAGAGGAGAGGAGGAGATTTCAGGAGGGATTAGAGTCAAAAGTAGCCTTCGCCATCACTCCGAGACGAGCGCTCCGCGGAAGACGCACAGCCGAGCTGACAGGCTTGGCGGAGCACGCACGGGCCCAGAAACCTCGTCCGAAATACACACAACGACTGAGGAATGCACGTTCCACGGCGCACACTCCTTTATAAACCCACATGCAAGTAACACTCGCATGAGGGAGAGACCAAAGGCCATGTGTGGTGGAGAGGCGGAGAGCTGGGACTCCATCTACTTATGTTCCCTCCCCTTCTGCACATCGCATCCTCACCCACTCCAACCCATCGCCGCCTCCTCCTCCTGCGCGCACACACACACACACACACACACCCTGTCACGCATACTCCCTGTTCCCCGCTCCGTGAAAAACACTTAATTCTGCTCCAATGTGCAGAGATCACAGTCGGGAGGAAGGGAAGGGTGGGATAACAAGGCCGGGGAAGAAAAACACAACCGAGGATCGTTCCCTGTTGTGTCATCCCACAGGGACCTCAGGAACTTCCTTCATGCACGGACACGCAAACACACAAATGCTACCCAAGATATTTGGAGCAGGGCTTTGTCTTTGAGATTAAGAGCCGCAAAACGAAATGACGGTAAAAAAAAAAAAGAAAGAAAAAAAAAAAAAGAGTCACGTTTCTTGCGGTCGGCGAGGGAAACGATAACGGCGGCGAAGGCAGCCCCCGAGCGAAGGGAACGTGCGTGGGTGCGGTGGGTCAGATGAGTGGAGACGCGGCCATAGATACAGTAACTATGTGAGCCGCCACATCAAGGTATGAGCAACCAATCAGCTAACAGGGCTCAATTTAAGTCCGCACAGGCGCACACGGAGGAAAAGAAATAAAAAAAATAGACACAAACTAACACGGCGCACTTGTGAACAATCCGCACGCACGCCTGGCATTTAATAGCAGAGGGCCGACGGTTGTTGTGAAAGAAGTGATAGGACACATTTTTATCCAAAAGCTGGCGACGGTGGGCTATTGTTCACTGCGGAATATATATAAACATGCAATGTTGTGGCTGTGTCGTTTTTTGGTAGAACTCTAGAGTAAACACATTGTCGATGCGAATCGGCACATTTGGCCATGCCATCTGGCATGACGAGGTTTCTCACACACTCTTTGGCTGTGGACCTGACACCTCCCTCCCTGTGATCAAATAAACAGTTTGCGCTCGGGACAATTTATTTGGTATTTGTACGGTACCTTACACACACGCTAGTCTTCACACAATTCTCAGACGTGGATTATACATCCAATCCCCAGACACACACGCACACGCCTTCGGTCGCACACGCGCAATCCTCGCCGCGAGAGCCACAACCGTGTCCCGTGGACATGTCACTGGCCGTTGGCTATTCATTGGCGGTCACCATGGAAACCAGCATGGTGTCACAAGTAGCAGGTCACCTGGAAGCCTGCCATTTGTTTTATTTCTTTGAGGAGAGGAGAGGAGAAGGAGAGGGAGAGGGAGAGGAAAAGAGAGGAGAGAATGGGCAAAGGAGGAGAGGAGAGGAGAGGAGAGGAGGATCAATGAGCCACAAATGTGGCCTAAAGCAATCTTAGGCTCTAAAACCCAGAGCATCAAATCGAGACGCGTGTGTGTGTGAAAATATGTATGTCAGATTGCATCTGTCTGTGAGTGCATTTGCATCTGTGCAAATATAAATGCATGACATTTTCATGTTCATGCAAATTTATGGAAAATACTTTCATTTCATGTCATCGTTTAACCTCCGAGCCCCGTTTACATTTGAATGTACGCGAAATCCTGCTCCCTGCCTTCTCTCTACCCTCCACCTCACCCCCTGCTATCCTTTGCTCCTTGTTCTTTCGCCCCCCCCCCCCCCCGACTCCTCACCGCCCACGCCGCTGCCCACGGACCCCGCCGCCTGCCCCCTCGCCCCCCCCTCCCTGCCCTGGCCGGCGGCGGTGGTGGGCGGGAACGGCGGAAGAGAGGCGGGGAAGTACTGCTGCCTGTGCGGAGCCTGGTTCAACAACCCGCTGATGGCCCAGCAGCACTACGAGGGCAAGAAGCACCGCAGGAACGCAGCCAGGGCGCGTCTCCTGGAGCAGCTCGCCGGCAGCCTGGATGCCACCGAGAGCACAGGTCAGCCCGACACGAGGGGGCGGAGGGGTGTTGCGCCTGTGCGAGGAAAGTCGATAAGGGGGGGGGGGGGGGGGAACCCCATTCAAAGGGGGGGGGGGGGGAACCACATTCAAGATCAGTGGCACTGAGTGCTCACATGCCTTTCAATGCGTGCCACACGTGTTGTACTGCCGTAACCAACCCCAGTGATTCACAGATGCAATTAGTGTCACGAGACCGCATACGTGATCAAAAACGTGGCTCAGGGCCCGTGTCAGGTTTACGTCTCTCCGTTCGTCCTCTAACTTCAAGTCTTTCCATGAAACCAAACCACATTTTCGTCCCTGGCATACAAATCCTGCCCCCGTCGGGTCGTTTGCGGTAAAAAATATTTGCGTTCCACAGGTGGTAGGAATAGTAGTAACGGCTCAATTCAAATGTAGAAGCAGAGTGACAGAGCTCTTCCCTAAATCAAATATCGGTTGTATCTCAAAGTCTGCCTGTGAACACCGTCGTGTAGTGCCCTTGGTGGCTCTTTGGCAGCTTTGCCAAGTCTGAGAATATTGCTCAAGTGACCTCACCCAGATATCCTGTCCTTGAGCTTGGAAGCCAGCGGATTTTATTAGAACGCCTGTGTCACTAAAGACACAAGTGAGACTGCAACTGTAGGAGCCTTGGTTTTTGACGCTTGACCCACAAAAAAAAAAAAATCAAATATTAGTTCCTCCCTAATAAACTGGGTACCTCCGTCCAAGTTAAGTTCGACACAACTCATTCATCACCTGCCACCCATCGAAACGCTCCACGCGAGCTGGGTGGGGTCACGGTCTGATTGTATTGTGCTAGACTCCAACTTTGACACTTGCATTTGCCATGTGTTGCGCTGGCAACGTCCCCCGACCTCCGCCGGCACGCAACCGCCGGCGCGACACGCAGCGCGGAGGCACGAGCAGCTCACGCCATTAAACGCGCATACATTCCTGCTGACAGCTGTGGGCCAATGGTTTCACGCCCTGAGGGTGCAGCTGGAATGATTTCTCACGTCAGGTTCCGGTGGGCGGAGCCAGGTCCTGCATTTTTGTCTTCCCTCCCACCCACACAAATGCACACAAGGACACTCATTCACCTGCTCACACATTTGCAGCGGTAGGAAGTTCCAATGAAACTAGAAATGGTATGCGCCACAGATTCCTTCTCTTGCTCTCTGTGAGCCATATCGTCCAGTATCCTCCTGTGGCGTTGCTGCGCTCAGCTCGGCACGTGCACAAGGGGCCGCACAACACCTCTGCCGCGCAAACACGGTTGGCAAACTTGGTAGCACGCTTGCGCACGCACGCACTGCGTGGCATACACACACAAATGTTTTCCGTGAGCCAAAGCCGCGCCGCTCGCTGTGCGCTCCAGGTGCCACGACGGAGACCATTATCTGGAGAAGCCAATCGCATTAAGAGCGTGAGTCACGTCGCCGCCTACAGTGGCCCAGGGGCTTTAAGTGGCGTCACGTTGGATATCGTCGTCCGTCCACAGTGTGACCCAGATCCCCCAACCCCAGCTGTTTTTGGGCTGAATTTGACGACAAATCTCCCCCGTCTTTTCCGCACACGCCGGGCGTCGTAGATGTGGAGTAGAAAGACACAAAAGTTGGATTTTTTTCCGTGTGTTAATTCCTGCGAAATTCGCCCATCTCCTTTTCAGGAGCAATGAACGTGACGCGACGTGTCGTCCGTGCCGTCAATCAAGTGTGTTCCGTCCCGGCGCCTTTAGTCGGAAACACTTTGTTCACCGCACCGCGGCCCCACAGTCAGTAGCTATTTGCTCTCCCCTCAGACACACTTCCAGCGGTGCGAGATTCTCACGTCTGACTGGCTTTTATCGCCACTTCAGGTGTGAAGTCGCAGGTGTGCAGTGTGCCCTCTCAGGGGGAGGGTCGCGGGCGAGGTGTCAGCTGAGAAAAGAGAGGAATTCATCTCCGTGCTCTCATATATTTTTCCTTACACCATTCCAGCGGCTGTACGCTATCTTGTGCGTGGTACCGTATGTATGCACACGTACACACCGCAAAGGGGTTGTGCTCTCTCGTCATGTCCCATCCGTCGTCCTCATTCGCTTCCCGTTAGACACAGGTGAATTATTTACCCAGCAATATTCCCTCTCTCTAAACGACGACTGCATCGTCTCGCTCTGTTCCACTGGCGGTACCGACCTTGTACCGGTACTCCGCCCCTCCCTTTCCATCCCCTCACGACAAAAGCATACCGCCGCGACAATATGGAACGACACCGCTTCCTGCTGTTTTTGGTCTGGTCCGGTGTAATTGCGCCGACGGGGCACAGGGGAGAGTGTGGTTATTTTTCCCCGTGGCCAAGTGCCAGACAAAACCCCTCGGAGATGGATTACGAGGGAGTGGGCGAGGGAGTGGCGGTGGGGGGCGGGTTACTGACGCGGGACGGAGGCCGGCTGACTCGCCTGTGTCTTTACATAAATCACCAGCGGGCAAAAAAAAAAAAAAAACCCTCGAGACAGCGCTGGTGCATTGTGCCCTCTCACCGGAGACTCGGAGGCGGTGAGATAAGTGTCTAGGATTGGAGTGTGTGCGCGCGCGGACCCGAGAGGCGGCGAGGTAGCAAAGCAGAGACAATTGTGTGTAATTGATTGCTGTGCCTGAGTCGGGAGACAGAGCTGACCTCGCCCTCCCACGAGACAGCACTCATTGTGGCACAGGCGATGCGCACGCTCACCAGACATACCGTAGGCCGCGCGGATTCCAACTGTGCGCAGGCCCAACCAGCGTCGGACGAGGCGCGTGAAAGCCACACATCAGTAGACGTGCGGATATCGTAGCGGGGAAAAATGGCTCGGGTAAAGGTCACCTTTAGGATGCTTACCGGAGCGAGAACCTCAAAGTCTCCGCGATGTGTACAGCCCTCCTCTGTCCCTGCTTCCTTGCTCCAGCTCCCCCCCTCCTTTCTTCCTCTCCTCCCTTTCCTTTCCTCCCGGGACAACCCTGTCGTTACTTGAATCATTTGTCCCCAGCGCAGCAGATGTCATCGCTGTGGCAGCTTCCGTCCTGTCCGTCTCGTCCTCACGGGGCAGAGAGGAGGCCGCCGCCCCCGGCTTGGAGTTGTAATCGAAAAAAAACCCAACTCGGCGTTTGCTTCTTTTTTAACGTTTTGTGTCAAGTGGCATCAATGAGGTTGCCTCACTCTGCTTGCCCTTTAAAAAAACAAACAAACAAACAAAAAACTCTCCTTTGGTGTTCAGTCATCCGTCTCACCATGTGACCTACTTGCAGGCGGTCCTCAGACAATATTTGGTAAAGGGAAAACTGTAGTGGTTTAAAGGGAAAGTTAGCAGAAACATCAAGGTTTTAGTGGAGACTCCCAAATAAACTCATATCCAGCCACTTTATTACATTGAACCACTGGCTCGTACCGATGTGACCATGTTGGGTTTCTTTTTTTTTCCCTCCACTTTTTGACGAGTTTGCCATCATTTACAAAATAACAAGAGTTATGAATGAATGTTTATAAATTGCCAAAATCAAGACGAGAAAAGAATGTTATCATTCAAAACACTGGTATCTTAAAATGATTAATTGGTTGAGATAAAAGAGAAGATAAACAAAGCAGAGTGATAAACTGCAGGGGTTCATCACCAGTTCAGAGAGATAGTTTGGCGCTGTGTATTTGATTTTTTTTTTTTTTTTTTGTCTAAAAGCAGATGGGTCTTTCCAATTACTGTCACATTCCCTACAGAAACAATTGCTCATAAGTTGGCTGCCTGGTAAAATTCCACTTGGATTCAATCCGACCTTCACCCACGCTCAACCCCACTCTGCATTTGTGATTTATTCCCAAAAGACCTATTGTCAAACTTTTGCTGCAGAATGTTAGCAATTAGTTTTGATTGCTGGGGCTTCAGCTTTGGATCCTGATCCTTGTTAATCCTGCACACCACACCATAAACTAATGATGTACCACATCACAGAGGCTCTGGGGATACTAAAAGCTACGTACACTACCACCCTACCTCCACATTGAAGAAGGAAACTAGCCCAAAATGATCCATTTGTAACTTGACGTTCAGCTGGGGTTGTGGAGTGTGCTTGAGGCTCATTTCCTCCCTCTGCGACAGAAGAAAAACATCCCACTATTTAACCAATGATATTGACGCAACGCTACATTTAACGGTCATTGCTGGCCCCGACCTGGCAACCCGCGAGAGACTCTTCAACAAAAGAAGCCGCAGTTGGATCCTGGCGGTGTCCTAACGGCAGGAGTCACAAACGCCGTGCCCCCGAAATGGGTCGTCCATGGTGCTTGAGCTGGAGCCATGTTAAATTATGACTATGACATCACAGCAGAAAGAAAAGATCGTCATTGTCTGATGCACATCACAAGCCATTAGGTGTCACTGTGACAGGGGGGCGCCAGCAATGGCAGAAGTGTCCACGCGTCAAACGCCAACGGCTCCGCACCCGCACCGTCTCCGCTCATCTCACCCCCTCCCCTCCCCTCCCCTCCGTCTCCCTGGCGCATCTTCTGGAGTAATTAACGAGGCTTAGAAAAACACTCGCACAAACGGCGCTCGCGCTCACAAAAACCCACATTCGCAATCCGGCGCTGCGTGCTGTCACTCGCGTCGCACGCACTCCCTCCCTGCATGTAATTAACACATGCCCACACCAAGTCTGCCGCCAGCGCTGCTTCGTCAACCATAACCCACTGCATGTGTGTGTGTGTGTGTGTGTGCGTGCGTGCGTGCGTGCGTGTGTCTGCGGTCATGTGCTGTGTGTTTCGAAAGGCTGGCACAAACTGACATAATCTGGCAGAGACACAAACTGCAGGATATAGTACATCATTGCTAACCGGCCAGGCGGTGGGGAGGTGACATCAATCAGGCTAAAAGCAGGGAAGTTGCCTCTGTGTGTGTGTGCCCGCGCGCGTGCGTGCACGTACAATTGTGTCTACAAGAATAGACCGCTTTGTGTAATCTTTGCTGCGGTATAGAACCAAGGGAAAGAGAGAGAAAGAAAGAAAGAAAGAAAGAGAGTGAGTGAGTTATCGTTGCCTTCTCGAAATTAACTCTTCTACAATTAATGGCCTTTTCATTAGGAGAGAACAGATGGAATGGCGTTTTGGCACAAGAGGATGTACTACCGCTTTTTTTGTTCTCCCCCTTCACACACGCCGACGTTGTCATCGTCTCCGAATAGATGCAAAATGTCAACATCCGAGGGAAGACCAGGCGTACTCCGTGCAACTCCTTCAACCGGGGCCTTCTTGTAAATGACTGCTTGTCCCTAATCACCCCTGAAACAGAGAGAGCGGCCGTCCGACCACAGGGAGGGGAGGGGGGGAACATTATGCGGCACCGGCCCCCGGCCTAAAGGACATCCCGGCCCCTCCTAACTGTGTTACAACTTCATCCCCGAACGCACTTCCCCCAATTACTGCCACGGAAGGTCAAAAGGTGATGGAACCCGCAGACAACTCGTAGATCTCCGGGACGGCTAATGACAGCGGAGGAAAGGGCACCCACACGCCGGAGAGCGCACCTGATTCAATAACAACACGCTGCCACCGCTGCACATTCATCATCTAAAGTTTAAAATGGAAAGAAGGACAGGGCGTGTGGGGGCAGGGGGAAAAGCAATTAACTTTGGGTTGGTTTTGTCGCACGAACGAGTCGGGGTTTGTTTGAGTCAAGTTCCGCAGCGACACCTCTACGCTACGCAAAATGGGACAAATCATGGCATGTTATTTCATCTGGGACACAATCCGCACCGAATTTTGTCATGTCGCTCCCCGCGTCTCCCTCGTCTACGCGGAGAGCTCTGCCTCTGCTTGCTCTGCCCTTGTACAAACAAAAAAAAAAAAAAGAGACAGACGATTTGAAAATCAGCACTGCCCAGCTGCAGTAGCACGACGTGTCACGGGACGTTTTCGGGAGAGTGGACACATTTCTGGCCATTAAACCCTCAGCATGCATCTTGTATCGTATCATATCACTCCCATGGTGTGACAAGTCATTATGCTTAGCTCTGTTTCCACTCCTTCATTTTTATCATTTATCTTTTTTTTTTTTACACACATCTTATTTTTCTGCAGAAATGTTCCTCATCCCACCCCCAATCCACTGTTCACCCCACTCTGCCAGTATCTCCATCCTCATTCGTCTATTTTTGGGTCTTCATCGTCATCGACCACCTGCAAACCCTCTAATTAGTTCACACATCTGTGTCTGAGCTGCACAATCTCCAGCAGCACACATTCACCAACACAATGCCAATGTGCATGCGCGCACAGCCCTGCGCAGTTCTTCACCGTGCCCTGATTCTTCTCGCTCGATTGAAATTCAAATTTCACCTTGACAAACACACACGCGCGCGCGCGATAGAAAGAAGGCAGGATTCAGATCTGAAAATGTAACTGGCTTTCTGCTAATGATTAGTCTATTCAGAGCTTCTTCTTTTTTTTTTTACCAGATGCATAATTAGGAAAATCATCCTGCACAGTAGAGTGTGAAATATGGCTGTGGATGATGAAACTTTTAAGCATCCTTATAAAGCCCACTTTTCTGTAAGTACACCGATACTGAAAGTAACATCTGTACCTGTGTCCGTGGTTGTGCGTCCGTGTCTCTCCAGGGCTCCGAAGTAGCTACTCCTGCAGTGTCTGTAGTGTGGTCCTCAACTCCATCGAGCAGTACCACGCGCACCTCCAGGGCTCCAAGCACCAGAACAAGTGAGTACGACCCGGATGGAGGGATGGATGGATGGATGGATGGATGGATGGATGCTCAATCAATCGAACGCTGAAAAAGAGAGAGAGAGCGTGCGTAACTTCTCAAACAGACAACAGGCGGACATATCCAACAATCACAGACGGTTCACGAGCTCACCTCTCGTTTTGTACACAAATTCTTCATATTCTCTAGAATATGCGAGCACAGAATGCAGCCCTGTATCCATGTCAACCTGCTAATGAGACAAGGCACTGTTCCTGAGATAATGGATGGAAATATATGGGGGGAAAAACAGAGAGACTGACGGTTTCACGGGGCAACACTAGCCTACTTTCAACGGCTCAAATTCATAATGCATACGTACAGTAAGCCGTGTAAGGAAAAAAAAAGAAAAAAGAAAAAGATGTGGAGCACCCTGGGGTCGCGTTAATGGAAACACGGTTATTTATTATAGAGCCCGACAACAATGGCACAATCAGGTTGGGTTATTTTCACTGCCGACTCGGAGGATTCAATCACAGCCAACGTATATCCACCGGCAGGAAGAGAGTGTGTGATGGAACCATTACATTTCATGCATTTACAATGTGATGGCCGTGAGCGGGGCTACCGGCAGGATAGTCATGCGTTTGTGTGTGTGTGTGTGCGTGCGTCTGTGTACATGCATGTGTCTGTATTTAAAGGGACACAAGGGGAAATGAAGTGTGTGTTGTGGAGAATTAGTCTGATAAAAAGGGAGTTGGTTTTTATTTTATTTTTTTATGAATCTTGTTTCCCCTTTTGCCTTGTTTAAGTGTCAAGGCCCTTCCGCGGAAATAATTGTATTTATCTACCCCGGAGCTTAACTTGCCAGGGCTGCACACAACACAACCACATCTTCTGAAGACAAGTAAACTCTAAGACAGAGCGTGGTGGTTTTAAAGGGAAAAAACACAGCAGCAACAACAAGGATGAGAGACGCTGAGGGTGAGAGAAGAGGACATGAAAACAGAAAGTAAATGACATAATAATAATAATAATAATAATAATAATAATAATAATAATAATAATAATAATAATAATAATAATAATAATAATAATAATAAAAGAAGATAGATAAAAGATATATTTACAATGATTTCTATTAGGGTCATTTCTAAATGCTCATTATCCACTGTATCACTGTAAAGAATGAATTTACTCATGATGTGATGATGGGTGTGTGGGTCAGTATCTTGATATCAGTAAGAGCACCGCACACAGGACTAATAGCCCACTGCAAAATATAAGAAAGACACTGAATTGTATTGTAAATGTTGTAAGAGTTTAAAAAAGGACTCAGCTGAAAGAAGCTATGTTTGATGTGATGTCAATTCCAAGTCGCGGCACTGACAATCTTTATGTCCATTACTGAAAGTAAAACTTCACATTTTACGGTACGGCCAAAAACGGCACACAGCAAGTTAAGACTCGGTCAAACTTAATCTCTTCATCTCAAACCGGGGGGACTGGGGATGGGAGTGCCATCATTCAACCCAGAGATAGCTGCGTACATCAGTCCAACAAAAATGCCAGGTGCCTGATGTTTCACAGGTACCCATCGGCAAATCCATCAATGTATTAGAGTTCCCATTTAAGGTCGGAGAACGGATGCTTGCAGTGCTCAAGGCCATGCCCATTAACTGCAATGCGCCATTGAGCGGGGAGGTAGTGACGCGTTTTTACAGCCATTGGTTTATACGACGGTGGACTTCACTCGTTCTAAGCCGGCGTTTGGACGGGAGCTCCGCCTAAACTCCGGCAAAGTGTAATTGTCGAGATGTATAATAACTGCGCACGAAAAGCTGTAAATCACGGACAAAACGGGGGTACACAAATCTCTCCGTCAGTTTTACTGTCGCAGAGCGGGCAGAGAAAAGAGGATGCGCTGAACTAGCCATGTTTATGAGAGAGAGAGAGAGAGAAAGAGAGAGAGAGAGAGAGAGAGTAAGCTAGACTAATAGACGCGAGAGACACGGTACCATATGCACAACAGACCCGCTGGGACAGATGGGAAGAGAGATTCAGACACAGACAGGCACATCCAGTCTGAGGCCAAAAAAATAAATAAAATCAACAGACAGAGAGATGGCAAAAGTTTATAAAAAAAAAATGGAGCAGGAGAGACAGACGGGAGGAGAGGAGCAGCGTGCAACGGAAGACAGTAAAAGTTGCAAGGAGCAGGAGAAGGTATAACAAGCGAGAACGCCTCTTCACATTGTCCTGAGGCGCAGGCAGAGACGTGAAGAGAGCGCACGGGGAGCCGGCGCAGAGGTGAGGCCCGCGCGCGCGGGCGCCGCAGGTCTTCGTTCATTAGAGTGGAGGGGACGGATTGACCGGTTATTGAAGGGGAGGAGAGGACGGGCGTTGAGAGACGGAGGGAGGAGTAGAGGGCAGATTCAAGAGCGCCGGAGGTATAGAACACAATATTTCAATTCAATTCAATATTTATATGGTGTATATTTTATAGTTTGTGGACATCTTAGAAGGAATACCGTCTTCTTCTTTTTTATTTCTCCCCTGTGGTTCCGCTCACGGTGCATTCTTTCGGATGAAAGCGAGATCGTCACAGGGTGAATGCGAGAATAACCGAAAGGAGACGAGAAGGCAAGGTGGTGCAATGGTATTGTGCCGCTACTCGGGCGGGAAATATCGGAAGAGAGGCCGAGTTCCCGTGGCCGCGCTCCACTGCAAACTCTGAAACCAATCGTAACTATGTTGCCGTTTAAAACGTCGCATGGTTGCCGAATGGAGACAAAAATCTGGAATTCCCACCCTCCAATGCTGTGTAACTGTGTAATACAGGCACACGAGTGCACATCGGACACCGCCTCGCTCGCACGCGCGCGCACACACACACGCGCACACACACGACAGCCTCTAAGGCCCTGCGCGTTTACAGGTGTGAGCAAATAGCAACTCGGGCGTCGTGTCACCGTGCGTGCCAGTACTTCAGGGGCAAGGGGGAGTTTTTTTTTCTTTGTACGGCGGACAAGGCTTTGCGACGCGGCACCTTCCGTCCCCTTACTTCGAGTGTGCGGCCTGCGTGCATTTTTTGCGTGCTCTTATTCGAGTTCTTCCACACCACGAGGATGAGCACTGGCTGGCCCGAGGAGCTTTCTGCGCGAGACTGAAAGCACGGCGGACGGCGGCAGGGGGGGGGGGTTTAGCTCTCAGCGACCAAACATCCATGGAAAGTTGTTCTTGTGTGTGTGTGTGTGTGTGTGTGCGTGGGTGGGTGTGTGTGGGTGTGGTGTTGGCATTTGGGATGTGTCAACATAGAAAAAAACGACAGATTTTCAACAGCTGGACGCGTCCGTCTGCCAGCTCTCCCTATCCATACTGTGCATCTGCCTCGTGCAGCGTGGGCCACGGGTCATTTGATTCGCAGCAGACTTCACACAGTCACTCCACACTGGCTGCCGCTATGCGACATGATATACAGCAAAGGCAGAACAACATCAACTTGGCAGAGGGCGGCTCGTCAGGGTTTACAGGGTGCTCTAATTAAGCCAGAGCACTCTCGGCACGGCAGGGGGGGGGGGGGGTTAGCTCTCAGCGACCAAACATCCATGGAAAGTTGTTGTTGTGTGTGTGTGTGTGTGTGTGCGTGGGTGTGTGTGTGTGGGTGTGGTGTTGGCATTTGGGATGTGTCAACATAGAAAAAAACGACAGATTTTCAACAGCTGGACGCGTCCGTCTGCCAGCTCTCCCTATCCATACTGTGCATCTGCCTCGTGCAGCGTGGGCCACGGGTCATTTGATTCGCAGCAGACTTCACACAGTCACTCCACACTGGCTGCCGCTATGCGACATGATATACAGCAAAGGCAGAACAACATCAACTTGGCAGAGGGCGGCTCGTCAGGGTTTACAGGGTGCTCTAATTAAGCCAGAGCACTCTCGGCACAGAACCAAACCACTCAGGTGAGAATTACATTTCCACGTCGCTTTCCCCCGGCTCAACTGCTCTCAAACGGACCAGAAAAAAACATAATTAACGATCCGCGCCAAAGATCAACGCGCACGTTAGAAATCAAATATCACAACCCTTTTTCTTTTTTTTTTTTTTTTTTTACCACCGAAAGCAACCTCTTCATTTGTGGCAACTCTTGCAGTGGGATGTGAACCCTCTGGGCAAATTTCTGATTTTATTCCGTTTTGTTAAAGAAGAAGAATCCAAGAATCCTTTGTCTTTACAAAAAAAAAAAAAAAAAGTTAATTAAGGTATTAAAAAAATTGCCTATATACATACAATATATACATACATAATTTGGTAAATGGGGTTTTGACAATGACGTTGTGAAGAAATGTCAATATTGATGGATCGCTGCAATTATAGTGGCATTAGAGAACGTTTCTGAAAATAATGCACTTCACTGGGTCAATAACATTTATGCACTGCAATTGCCTTCTATATATATATATATATGTATATTTCTATCTGTCTCACTGGGGCCAATACTATCTGTTTATTGGCAGGCTGATTTATCAGTCAGGCTCGACCCCTTCTCTGTCTGATTCGACACCTGAAAACGAGCGATCGGAACATCCAGGGCCATGGCGCCTTTAGTACAACAATTACCGGCAAATTTGCTCTGCCTGAAAGCGTCTTGTCCGAGTATATACGCATTCACACAAAGAGCCCTAATAAGCTCCTCGGAGTCCAAAAAGAGAGAAAACAAAGCAAACCAGTTGAGCTCGGCGTCCTCCATGGGAGCTGTCAGCGCGCTCGCATCTCTGACCAGCGCAGCCGCGTGTCTTTAACTAGCCGTGTAATATTATTCATGTTCACATCGCTCACCAGGATTGTGCGGCCTTTGCTTTGTGGTTGCTTTTTTTTCCCGCTATAGAAGTGCGACCTCTGGCCTGCCTTTATCTGTTCTTATAGGCATTAAGTGTGCCTGTGTATGTGTGTGTGTGTGTGTGTGTGCGTGTGTGCGTGATGTTGATGTTGATGCTGACGCCAACGAAGGGTACGGTGGCGAGGTCGGGGACAATCCATTTAGCCTACTCACCCTGGTAATTATTCAGCATCGTATCACAGGACACGCACACACGCAAACTACCAAACAAACTAATGCACATTGCAGAGGGGAGGGCGCACGCACAGAGCGAGAGGGCGGCAGCCAGTGTGGGAGATTACAGTGCTTAGTGTAAAGGAACTCTGAATGCAAATGGTTGGCCTATCGACCTGCTAATAGAGCAGGCTTACTGCATGTACGTGTGTTTGTGTTTGTGTGTGTGCATCACGGCCTAACTGTATGTGTGTGTGTGTGTATGTGCGTGCGCATGTACGTTCCTCTCCCTGTTTGAGGCAAAGTGAGAGGTTCATTCAACACAGTTGCTGGTTACTTTCCACACACATGCCTCCTAAGTCACGCGCACGCACGCACGCACGCACGCACGCACGCACGCACGCACGCACGCACGCACGCACGCACGCACGCACGCACGCACGCACGCACGCACGCACTCATGCACGCATACACACATACACACAGAAACAAACAAACAAGGGCAGGCCCGATCCTTAGGCTACATTCGATACCCCCAAAAGGCCCTTGCCCTCGTCTCACCTCACACCTTCCACCTCAAAACAAAAATGACACCAACACACAGTCGTGGTGTACACACACACAGCCCTCATCATCACTTTCTCTGCTATTAATAAGGTGTGGGTTTGTGTATGTTTGTGTCTGTGTTTTTGTGTTTTTGGTGGGGGGGGGACATGCCTGAATCGTGAAGCATTGCTCTACTTCATTAGCAACTGCGACAGCCGTACTTACTTTTCCCTTTTTACGCAAACGCGCTCACGCACTGACGCACGCACCAAGGTGACCTTCACATCCTCGGACACAGAGGGGCACATTTTCCTCTTTTAAGCAGTATACCTCACTTCCCAGGCGCGTGTCCCTGGGACCGATTGGCCCATTGCATGAGCGCCGTTCTTCGTCCACGGGCGATGACCTCTGCCTCGCCTTCTATACTCCTGCTTTCCACTCGCCTCACCGTCACCTTCCCTGCCCTCACGCAAAGATTCATCCCATTATACCTTCCACCTCGATGGCTGGCTGCATATAAAATGTTAACTGAGCAATGCGTATATCACACACACACACACACACGCACGCACACACACACCCGTACGGTCTTCATGAATGCATTGCTGCAGCGTGCATAGAGTGCTCATATACAGTACCAAGACAACACGTGAAAAGTGCTATATGTGAAAGGTGAACGCCGTACAAGAGCTTCTTAAAAAACAAACTATATCGTGGGATGCCTATATAAAAGAAAAAGAAGCTTTTATCTTCGACTCCTGTCTCCGCCCCGCACCGTTTTTCTCTCCGTCCCCTCGCGGCGCACTACCTGTCCCCTTCCCTGAGCTCCCCGCGTACCACTCCACCACTCCACAGGGCTGAGATGAGTCCTGACAGAGCCGACAGGGTGGCGAGGCCACCGTTTTAACAGCCATTACTGGGATAGGCGCTGACAGCTACGGAGACTGTGCCTCTCATGGAGTCTCAGCGCTGCGAGTGTGTCCGGGGGCCAACACTCCAATTAGGGCGCGGTGGAGAAGAGGCGTTTTTAACAAGGACCATGATGAAAAGGGGAGCGTTTGCCGTTTGTTTGGAGGGGGGGGGAGATGTGTTCTATATCGGACTCGCACATGGCTGTGAACGGACACAAACAGGATCGCGTTTGTCTCTCAGAACTAAGGTAACGTTACACGGGACTCACAAACTCAGAGGGAAAAAAAACAACTGTACAACCACCAAAGCTAAAACACGCAGCGCATTGTGGGTCAAGTTCCTGTTCAGACCCACTCTAATTTGGTGTTTTCTTTTCAGCTAAACAAAGGTCATTTGCGGGGTCCCCTGCAAGTTTTTGGGCATCATTTTAAATCTTTCTAAACATATGCTTACTCACTGAGGCGGGTGTTGCTTAGAGCGCGCTTCAATCCCACTTATCTCTTTGTTCTAATGAAATGTGCTGCGTTTGACCCGGGGGGGATTGCTTTTGTTTTATGTTGATAAAGACACAGAATGCAGCCGCAGCAAATGGCGACGTGAAAAACAACCTCAAGATAAAGGCCGGATCCGCTGTAATTCTTGCAACCCAAACACGGGGGGGGGGTCTATGCGCTTCTCGTTTATTTCAACTTGGGGCACAGCCAGATGGAAGGCATAATAACAGACAGCTGCAATTACGGGAAGATGGTGAAACGGGATTATTGCTTAATGCTTCACATACAGTGGGGCCGTCATTTCCAGTAAAATAGAACGATTTTCCGGGCGGCACAGGGAAAAGAGCAACGCAGGCTCCCCATGTTGCCCGTCGGCACGTCTGTCTCGTTGCGTTAACGATGAAGACCGCCCTGTCTCCGCTGTAATCAAGAGTGACGCGGGAGACGCGGATTTCCAGGTAAACGGGATGACTTACCGGGGACGGAGCACGGCAGTATCTCTCTCTCCCCGGTGGGCCTTTCGTTCCCTGCGTTTAAGAGCCCTGTCTTGTAAGATCTCCCTGTATCAGAGACAAATACGCCGCTAACACGCTGCTGCCTGTGTTTTGTTTTTCAGCCTGAAGCAACACCAGCAGTAAGCCCCCGTGACAGGCCACTTCAAGAAAGACGAGACGAAGACCCAGATGCCAGGAATAATCAAAAGCAGGGGGGGGAAAAAACAAGAGGACTCAATAACTGAGGAGAAGGAGAAAGTAGCGTGGCGAAACTGTATATTCGTGTACCTGTGAAGGTGTGTGTGTGCGTGCGTGCGGGCGGGCGGGCGTCGGTGTCTGCAGCATGCACGGGCGCGGGTCATTGTGAGCGTGTACATTTCTATCTTAGACCGATTTATTCAGCACCCAAGTGTTTGATGCGAGTTGTGGACGCCAGCGGCCGCCAGAGGAGCTGGGGCTGCCCGGTGCCACGTAACTCCTGTGTGAACCACAATCCTAAAAAGCAAACTGATGTCAGCGCATTGCCCGCGGCGGCAATTACCATTACAATTACGATACGTCATCTAGAGCGGCGGTAACAAGAAACTCGGCAGCCAGCCGTCCCCCGACAGTCTTCTGTTTTACATGCATGTCCTACAGAGACGGCGGCGAGCGCGCGCCTGGCTCACCTTGAGAGCCACTCGAGAGCTGCTACTCAGGCCCAGATATGAAAATCCAAGGACAAGGCAACCCCGATGACCTCATCCATCGCAGACTGCATGAATTTCCATAATTCGAAAAAACATTTTTTTTTGTGTTTTGTTTATCTTTTAAATGTTTTCGTCTCACGTAAAGGGAGATTCACTTTGTTTCAAGGTGGTGAATGGGTCATTTTCTCACTCTCACTCCAAATAATCATAACATGGGAGACGTGACGTTGGTTATGGTACAGGACATTCTGAGGAGTGGAGTTGGGGGGGAAAAAAAGAAAGGAAAAAAAAAAAAGCAGCACAAAGACTTTTAGACTCCCGCTCGGAGGCGAAAGATGTTTTTTGTCAATCATGTACAGTTGTTAACATTCCCACAGCACTGATTACTGATGTCAAGCGTAGATCGGAGATGACAAACACTCCGTCGAGGCGGGCGACCCGCAGAGAATATTTTTTTGGTATAATAGAATATAGAAATATTTCTCTGTTGGGTTTTTTGGGGGAAAAAAAAAAGAAAAAAAGAACACCGCTCCCCAATCCATGTAGCAGCCAATGTACAAAACAACTGGGATGTTATTCGGAGCATGCTGAATCTCCAACGTTTTTACTTTTACTTGCCTTCTTGAAGCCTACCGCTCGCGTGTTTTGGAAGTCGCGCCGCTTTCTACCGATAACCCCCCCCCCCCCTCCCCCTCCACGCGCACTCTCGCCCCTCGAAAAAATAGGTCACCTATAGGCACCGGAGAGGCTTCTTTTCAACGACTAATTTATTGATCTAAAAAGGAAAAAATAATAAAAAAAACTTTTAACACCTACAGCATTAGAGCCGTCCACTCCGTTCCACACCCCCTTCCTCTGTTGTGTCCTCAGAGTGTCTGCGGAGTGAGCTCAGCGGCGTCGCTGACTGTAGCACCCGCAGGTGTGCAAAGACGAGCTCCAGTTCCCTGTGTCGACACCCGGCCCTGAGCCGCATCTCTCTCCGTCACTTGTTTTTGGTTGAGCTCCGTTTGATCGTTTTTGCCCCGTGTAAACACAGAAAAATGTTGTTATTCGGCGTTTTGTTCATTTCACAGTGAGGAGAGTGAACTCTGATTAGGAATCCTTTTTTTTTTCCTCTGCAGACACATTTGGAGGAGTAATGTTTTTGTTCTGCAATCGCACTGGAGTATTAACAATCATAACAATGTGTTTTGAAGTGAAATTGTTTAACACAGCAAAAAAAAAAAAAAGAGTGGTTTGTGTATATAAGCAGTAGCAGCAGGCAAAGTTTGTGTTTCAAGTAAAGAGTTTTGTATTTATAGTATTTATCTGCACTTAGCTGCAGGAGATAAGGGAAGAGCACTCCCTGTGGGTATTAATATAAAAATCTAAAATGCGGGCACTATAACAAACTTTCGGCGGGTCACGTTACGTATGGACGACCTTCAGGAAACAAATGTGATGATGGACCAAAATGCAGCACCTTGAAGACGGCGCGTGAGCAAGCCAACGCGGACAACCACAACCATCCCAGGGACCGTGTCCTCGGAGGAACCTCCGACGCGAGACTGTTCGCCAGCGGGTTCATTAGACAGCGACGCAGGACTGCTGGATTTTAACAAGACGTCTAAAAATAGCCAGCCCCTTCTCATATAGAGGAACACACACCAAATAAAACCAAGAAGAAGCCATTTGGCATTTTCAATGAGCATCGTGACCGACTGTTCCGATGATTAATGCCACCGACCGTGTCCGGCACTGGTGTGTTTTCCGAATACAGTAGAGGCCGCGTCTGTTTGTGCCGATATCAGTGTGTGCAAAGGATGGCTGTGCCATGAGTCACATATTTGAGCAGATGTTACATAACATATGACAGAGATGTATCTATGGGTAGGAATTCAGCGGTTGGTGCGGTGCTCGTGGGTGGGTGTCCGTGTATGCGAGGCTGTCGACTGCACCGGCAGTGGGGGACGCGCTTTGAGCGGTGTACTGTGAGCACATTTGTAAAACACACCTGATGACGAATACAATGAAGATGACAACTATATCTATTTTCTCTTGCAAAAACTCAGCCCCGTGTTTTTCTTCCCCCCCCCCCCCCCCCCCCCCCCCCCCCCCCCCCCCCCCCCCCCTCCCTGTCTGTTCGCGTCACCGCGTGGATGGGCGATCATCTTTACCGCACATTAGTCATTGAAAGGAATACTTAATGCTGTCAAATGTGACTTTGCTGACTCAGAGTGAGTTGTTTTTTTTTTTAAATATGTGTTTCAAATCTGACTGGTAGATCTATCAGGAGCTGTCTAGTATCATGCCATACATTCGCTTTGCAGTAATTAAACAAGAGTAAAGCCCAATCTTGAAAACAGCAAGGGAAATTTTCCCCAATTTTTTTCTCGATGCAATGCTTTTAAATCCCCAGTCACGATACATCTATTGCTGGCCGACACTATTGACCAATGCAGATGACTCGAAATAAGAATAAACAAAAATTTCTCTTGCAAAAACTCAGCCCCGTGTTTTTCTTCCCCCCCCCCCCCCCCCCCCCCTGTTCGCGTCACCGCGTGGATGGGCGATCATCTTTACCGCACATTAGTCATTGAAAGGAATACTTAATGCTGTCAAATGTGACTTTGCTGACTCAGAGTGAGTTGTTTTTTTTTTTAAATATGTGTTTCAAATCTGACTGGTAGATCTATCAGGAGCTGTCTAGTATCATGCCATACATTCGCTTTGCAGTAATTAAACAAGAGTAAAGCCCAATCTTGAAAACAGCAAGGGAAATTTTCCCCAATTTTTTTCTCGATGCAATGCTTTTAAATCCCCAGTCACGATACATCTATTGCTGGCCGACACTATTGACCAATGCAGATGACTCGAAATAAGAATAAACAAAAAAAATATCCAACTTTTTTTTTTTTTCCCCTCTGGATGCTGCTGCAGGCTGCGACTCAGCCACCAGCACAAACGTACAGGTCCACCCAACTCCCTGAGACTTATCGGGAGATGTTCCCGATCCTGTCAGAACACTGCAGTGTCGTATGCACACATTATACAGACCTCCACCATGGTGACGACGCATTACTAATTCATACAGGCAAGCAGGGAGCACATAAAAAAGGGAATACCATTGAGGTGTGAGGTCTGAATGGTGTGTGCGTGTGTGGGTGTTGGTATGTGTGTGTGTGTGTGTTCTGTGAATCTTGGACTCGGTGAACTGTGCTGAACATGAAAAGCAGATAGAAATGATACAAAAAAGTTTGGCGCACAAACAAATGAAAACATGCCTGACTTTAAAAACTAGTTGAGATAAATGAGGACAATATCCCACTCACTTCCACCGTGAGCACAGAGCATTTCACCGAGCTGCAGGATACCTCCGCAATTGGGGGAAAACAAATACTTTCGTGCACCGTACCAAAACATCTGACGATGATGACGATGTCGCTGCAGGCTTCGCCTCACAGCCGGTCCACGACGCACACGGACTTAGCAAAGACATTAAACAGGAAGTGCGTGGGAGAGAACAAAGAGAGCAGCGGGAGGGGGAGGAAATCAGTGCCGACCGGAAACGCCGCGGTGCGCTCTTAATGGGCTACCGTAGTCAACAGGAGAGGAGCTAAATAAAACATTAGAGCTGGTATTATGTCATTTCCACTGCGGTTTCCAACCCCTGTGAACCGCAAGTCAGTGGGTGTGAGAATACTAGGCCACCACTCCACTTAGCCCACAGTGGGGCACGCTATCTCGGTTCATCCATATTCATGATCCTATCAGTGTAGCCCCACGCTCTGCTGGGACCGTGTGTGTCTGCCAAAAAAAAAGGTCATCCCTCACCGCTGGGGCGCCTTGAACCCGTTGGCTGGAAACATCAGCGTGGCTCGGCCCCGACGTAGACTTTGCACCGAATTAGCTGCGGCCAGCGACGCTGCAATTATGCCACAACCCATGGAGTACAGGGAAGTCACGCCGACGGGAGAAACAGTGGATTGGATGTCACCGCTTCCGGTGGGCGACCCCGTGCCACTGCATATTTTGGTTTTTGTAAATGTCAAGATGGAGATTCGAAAAAAAGAAAAGGGGCACAGGGGTCGCACAAAGGAAAAAATCCTCTCGGAGAAGATAATGGCCCCAATGCCTTTACACCGTACTGCACAAGCGCAGGAACATTTCTAGAAAATACACCATTCCTCAAATTCCGAGAGACCGGACGTGTCGTTCAGACTTCTGTCACTTCACCCGTCACGTGTTGTGTCTTCACGCTCCTAATCTGGCCGTCGCCGTTCCCCCAGCCCTGACGCGTCCCCACCGCTTGGCTTTGCTGCAGGCTGTTGGTCGTCGGCGCTCGTCGAAGCTGCGCTGTCGAAAATCACCGTCGCGACGCTCGGCCCCGCGGCCCCTGCCGGCGTTTGAGCGGAGTGGATCGCAGGCTGATCACAAGCGGCGAGACACATAATGTGGTCATACAAGACTTCATGGTGGTCTTCATAGAGACAAACTAAATCGAGTCCCTTCGTTTTGAACACAATCTAAATGTGTCTAATGGGAAGAATTGGACGTATGTACGCGCACCATTTTAAACACAATATTGCATTAAATATGCTAGATTAAATCCAATGTGAACACAGTCTAGAACGAACCTATACCCTTGTCCTCCTCGGTCGGCTCTTTCAACTGCTGTTGCGTTTATCTTGTTTTTTGGCTGCTCCACTTTGTCGGGCAGTGACAAACTCCAAACATTTGATACGATCCTGAGGTGGAGCTACCTTCTGATTCCCAATGAAAAGATGCTGTCACAACCCCAGATAGGTTTAATGGGTTCTGGATCTTAGGGTAAGCTTTTATGTATTGATTATTTATACTCGCATAAAAACCTCATTAATGCTAGGATGGTAAAAAAAAAAAAAAAAATGTATCATAAAGCAGGAGTCGGGCGATGTGAAATGATGATATACGATATGATAACGAGAGAGATCATCGGGGGACCAAACACAACCAGTGGAATAAGAACAATCAAGCAAACTTGTACGATCTAAGTCTCTCACTCCTCTATGTCCAAAATAGTATTCGGCACAGCCCAAAAATGTCCAAATCATATGCTAAATTAAAAAGGAGAAAAACAACCATGTCAAATGCTGTGTTAACAAGGATGTGCCTTGTAAATCCACATCCTGTCTGCCTAGACCAAGAGCGATTGTTACATAATAATGAAAATGAGCTGCTGAAGAAAGGTCAACGTAGGGACATGAAATAGCGGAGGGGTAAAAGCAACGCTCCTTAAAGGATGCCAACTGCCATAAAGCTCATTAATGAAAGAGGGATGACATCTCTCCAGCAATTTAACCTTATTTTAGGCAACAACAAAAAAAAAACTTCAAGTCTGTTCCTCCAGTCAAGCACACACAGTTCTGGCTTCTGCTATAATCCAAATCTGTCTCTTGCTGTTTTTCAAAGGGGGGGGGGGCTTTGCCAAGTGCCAAACACTCCCCCAATAAAAAGCTTTTTGCTGTTCATGCTCCATGGCTGGCCAGAGAAGCTTTAATTAAAACTCTGATCTGACACATTCAGTGTTTCCACCCCTGACTTAGGGGTGAAAGTGTGTGTGTGTGCGTGCGTGCGTGTGTGTGTGCGCGCGTGTGCGTGCGTGTAACTAACAATACATGCAGAAGCATGTGGCAAGTAAAATGTTCTATTTTTTTTTGCAAATATGACTATGTCTAAATTTATATCCGTGTCTTTATGGGCAAGAGATTTAAGTGAGCGTCACGGCAAACAGTGTTTGCAGTGCGACTGCGACCTAAAATATTCATTACCTCTTAAATCTATTTCAACATCTGGGGACGTTCATGACAAATCAATCTTGTTGGTTCGAAGATAAAAAAACTTAATTTCACCGTAATAAAACGGGATAACTTCGCAGGCGGCAGACATTTGAACATTTAACACGAGAAACCCTGACATTTAGCGGCGAAAAAAGAAACCGTTTCTCCGAAGGTTGCTTAATTGCTCCATTTTGTGGTTGCCACACTGCTACATTAGGACTAGGTGGGAATGTGAGAGGGATGTCCCACACTATCTGCACTGCTCTAAAGTAGGTTAGACAAAATGGGCCAGTGAGGCAACATTTGGCCTAATACTGTATGTATCTGGGCCTCCGCTCTGGAGGGGAACACAGAGTGTGTTAAGTCTATCTGTCTACTGCCGGTTACATCTGATGGTTAAGGCCCCTGTGACTGCTGTCATCTCACCATTCGGCTCCTATCGTGCAGCGCACACCCCCAAAACACACATCTGAGCCTGTAACCAGCGCACGCACACACACACACGCACGCACAGCCTTTCTGCAGATGGGATTGGGTTGTCAAAGTTAACAGGTCGCTAGTCAGGTGCTTTTATTTTCCCCCTGTCAACCCGATGCCTCTTCATGTCCATTTGTGGTGGAAAATCAATAACCATCACAAATTGAGGACAGTGTGGAATAGCCCAATTCTGAACAGACAGAGGAAAATCTGCGTGGTAATAGTAACAGAATAGGAATCTAATCTTCTGAGGATACATGACGGATCTTTTAAATATATACAATATATCAATCAAATGGAAAAGCATCAGGTAGAAGCTTAAGCTGAAAGACCACATGTCAGTTTTGTCCATTCTCTTGAGTTATTAAATGTATGAACATCCATCTAGAATTCTTTTTTTTGTGCTGTGAAACAGCTACCACTTGAAATCACCCCCATTTTTAAAAACGTTTTCCCGTTCAAAACTCTCATCACTACAGCGAAAAAAATACCCTTCACGCTCGCGACCTTGCTAGAAATACATATTTTACTGTTTTTACAGCACTCTCTTTTAAAGGGAATCAGCCTGGGGCTGAATTGCTGTCCAATTGTGATTGGTTAAGGAACACAGACAAGCCGGAGCGCTGATTTCTCCGACAGCAGAATGATGGGTGAGGCCATTCCCCAGTGTAGACACGTCACTGTGAAGATCTGGCTATGCAAGACGAGCGCAAACCTGCCTGGGCGTGGTGAATGTATCATTTCTGAGAAAAGACGAGAGAAAAAAATAATAATAATCACCCCGGCGCAGAAACACCGAGGTTTCAATTAAGACTTTCAGCTGAGCATAAAATTGCCTTAACCCAAGGTACACGGACAAAAAGGTGTGCACATTAACATAACAAGGCCCCAACTTTTTGAATGTGTCAGCGTTATGGGAGAGTGTGAGAGAAAGAGATGAAAGGGGAATGCTTAGGTGTAGAAACTGGAGGCGTAATTGTATGAGGATAATATATGGACCATATTTTTTTCCAAGCCTAAAACACTTCTTTTAAAAAAAATATGGTGCAGGCAGTAAGTGGTAGGGTAATTTTTTCCCCCCTTTGATTTCAATTTAGTATGCCAGCATACATTTTGCAATGTTCTGTGCTCTGAAACAGGAGCACTGTGAATTCAAAAAGGGAACCACACTTTCTTTCCTATCAACTTAACTGCCACATCACATTTGGCACAATTAAACATCACAGTGAGTCAGCGCGGGGCCCCTTTAATACACGGTTCAGACGTATAAAGTCGTAAAACTTTCATGAAATGAATTATTAAGCACCGAAATGGGCGAACCCTATTCAGCTGCTCACGATACACAACGCCTCACGTCTTGACGGTGGAATATCAATGGGGCTCGGCCTTAATCAGTCACTTTTGTACACGTGAACGGGATGAAAGCGTATAATACGGAGCCATTAGAACACTAAAATGCACTTAGCCTTCATTAGAGGGACCGAAAGTGACGACATGGAGAGCATGCTCCTCTTTTGTGCCGGGAATTGTTAAAAGGCCGGGGATTTCTGAGCTCCCAATGAGGAGCGGTATATAATCTTTTAGGTCAAAAACCAGAGGGCGGGTGTCATCACAATCACTGTGGGGGGGGGGGGGGGCATCGCTGGCTGGCATTTCAGCAAACAAACAAAAACATGTTTGACGGCTAATCCGCAAAGGAAATGCTTTACTAAACAGGACTGTCTTTAAAAGGCAGAATGAATACGGCAATTTATTTATTTATTTATTTTTTGGTAAAATGGTAAAATATGGTAAAAATTCATGTACTGGTGCTCACACTCCACGCTGTACATGACAGGTGGCACCTTTCGGAGTAAAAAAAAAAAAAAAACCTCAGACTAAATCCGACCACGTGAGCTCGGAGGTAATTATGGCTACCGCTCACAAAGCTCCGGCGAGGTCGCTCTGACCTTGAACAACAGCTGCACCTACACTAAGATAAAGGGAGTCTCACATATGACTTATTTAAAATTTCTCTTGAACCATTGGTACAATAGAGATTATGACCTAACTAATCGACGACAGCATGTTTGTGCGGTAAGATTCTCTTTCCTGCTTACCAAGGACATATGACGTGCACCATTCAGGCCCCTGCTAACCGTTTGTCAACAAGCAGTAAAGCTACGCAATCGATGGGACACTCACACTAACGCGCGACACTGGCCTCGCACAAACAGCGTCACTCTGCACAAGTCTGCACAAAAACTCCATCACTGACGCGTACTCCAATTCAACTTCTCCGTCACGGCCTGGTTGACATTCCGGTCACAGAATTGTGGGGAACGGCATCCGTGCTGAATACGCGACAGGCGGCAGGCACACGGAGTCAGATGGATGATCGGGGGCCGCGCGTGACTGCACCGGTCCCCCTGTGGGTACGAGCGAGCGGGCGTGAGAGGGGAAGGGAAAGGGACACACACAGATTGTCCTTTGAGATGACGCGCTTTGCAGCCTCTCCACCGCAGATATCACTCGGCAAAGCCCTCATCTCCTCACCCACCTCCTTCACCTCTCCATCTGGCCACTGCCTTGTCCCCATTTTATCCCCCCCCCCCTTCCCATACACACAGCCATCCATCCGTGCATAGTTTGTGTCAGGGTCTTCCTTTCCAGTGCCAGGTTTATTGACGTCGCTAATCTGATCGTCACCTGCGGGGAAGCAGCACAGCTTTCGGCAAACTCCCGGTTCATTTCATCTTAATTCAATCAGTGTCTTCCTGCAGTGTGCGTGTCTCCGCATGTGCGCGCATGGACGGACGGAGCGTCTGCGAGCGTTGGTGTTGACGCGCCGGGACGCACTTTTCCCTCCCCAAGCCATCTTACCAGCAGTTTGCCAGAAATGAGCTATAATCACATTAGCCGCTCTCCCTCTTCTCTCGTCTGCCTCGGGGCAGAAATATGGGACAGAATTAGCAGCAAGTCTCCGTCCCACTTATCTCGCGCCTGTGATCGCCTCTCCTCACGGAGGACCGCGCGACCGCAATGAGCGTCGACAGGGACCCTCCGAGGTCGAGCGAGCGGCCATTTGACACCGGAATTCGAAACCCGTTCAACCGCCACTCGAGACATTCGAAATCTGCGACGGGATGTAATGCGATGACCTCGTCTCGGCTTGTCACCGTCGCTCAGTAATGACAGGACCGCGTCGAAGGTGGCGAGCCGCCAACGTGAACTCCACCACGCGGCTTTACTTTGCTAGGATGACCCCACACCCCCCTAACCCCCCCGCGTGGCCCAAATAAAGCCCCGTCACATAGTTCCTCCACTCGCAGGACACCAACACATCCACACTGCATACCATCGTTTCACCAGGGTCCTTTACGCCGTTGCCTCGGTTGCCACGGGGTGTGTGCGAGTGTGCATGCATGTATGTCTGTGGCAGATCAGTGTGCGGCAGATTATAGGCACTAGCAAGTCCCTCCGTGTTTATTCTCGCTCCGGCAGTGACCTTGCTGCGCTGTCTCCGCACTGTCTGAATGCCAGCGCTGTCAAACGCGCACACCCCTCGTGTCCCTGCAGCGCTACCTCAGGGATCATCCTAATGAGGTCCACGTTGGCATTATGGGACAAAAGGCTGTCTCTGAGACAGTTTCACACGGGCGCAGTCAGTACAATGTGAGAATAGACCCAGTCATAGCAACTTTAGTTCATCTGTTGAGTAGCTGGGCCCAAACAGACGAACATTTCTAAAGCAACACATCATTAAAGGCCTGGTTTTTCTTTTGGGGGGTTTTCTTTATACTACAACTGAGTTTTAATGCAGTTAAAATGTTTTTCCAATCCATTCTTCAATTTGAAAAAATACGTTTTCTATAATGGCCAAGTGGTTTTTGGTGAATTTGGTCCAAACATGAGCAAGTGTACAAAAAACCAACCAAGCAATATAAAATTAGCAGCACGATTTAAACCGGGATTAACGTGATCAAAGAATAAATGAACCCAATGACAACTGTGACCACACATTTGATGCCAGCTCTGGATAGTTGACAAGTGAGTAGTACGACTCAAAGTGGAGGTTGCATGTCAGGTCCAGCAAACAGCAGGAGAAGCATTTAACTCATCTGTCCAGCTTATTTTAACGTTTAAAGTAGAATACTTGAAATGTTGTCTCCTTTACAACCGTTTCTGCTGCCAAAGGTTCTTTGCAGAGACTTGGCATGCGAGTGTCTTCGTGCTCCTGCAGATACAAATGGCGAGACAGCTGTGACAGCTGTTTGCAGCCCAGGCGCACTGAAGAACAAGCTTCTCGGGAATTTCTGGTCCCATCACGCACACACACACACACACACACACAAACGCAGCAAAGTTTGAGACAGACGCTCAAAGAGGATTTGCTGCTACAGGGTCAAACCTGTTTCCGATTTCCTTTGTCCCTGAACTTTTGTTCGCACCCATACATGAACACACGCAAACGCAACATAGACTGCATCTCAAAGGTGGTCGATCAAACATTTAATTTTCCTCCAGTGCTGACAAAGGCGGAGACGAGCCGCTTTTATCGACTGGCGTTCCGGAGGGCCACAGCAGCTATTATAGCACCAATGAGTGACTGGCCCAGTCAATAGACTTTCTATTAGTAGACTGTTCCCTCAGCCCCACGCCAGCACACACAGAGACAGAGAGAGAGAGAGGGAGGGAGGGAGAAGGGACGAGAGACTTGGGAGCTGAATGAAGGTCCGGAAGAAGCAGCGGCCACCCTGAGGGGAAATGCATTGTGTGTGTGTATGTGTGTGTGTGTGTGTGTGTGTGAGCAAGTGGACCGGGAGAGAATCAATAAGAGGAATAAATAAGCACCGACACCAGGCTCAGATATCAGAGACTCGGGGGTGTGGAACTGCTAAAGGCGTGGACGAGTCGCCGCCCATCACACGCGCACGTATAGTAACGTAACTCTTACATATAGCGCTCGGTATGCAAATGTGAAGGCAAGGCTTCGGCGGCCTTGTTATTTTTGCCCCGGGCAAATGGAGACCGATCTGGACCAGCTGCGAGGTGCGGCTCCGCTCTAACAGAGGGAGTAATAGCCGAGGAGGCAAACACCCTCGTTCATCTCCGAGCGTCCCGCTATCACCTACCATTAACGATGCTACGGCGCTGAAGCAGACTAAGATTAATCTGAGCGAGTGGAAGACGAAGACGGGGCGCGGGGGCTAATGACACTGGGTGGAAATTAACCATTAACCAACGTAATCAACCGCCGTACCGTGATTTTAAATAGCTACATTGACTCGTTGCGAAACGACCATCTCTCTAAAGCGTCTTGATCTCGCACAAGACAGATGACCCAAAGTCTGACCAGTCACTGCGCATAAATTGCCAGCGGGACGCAAATACAAAGACCCAGGCCTCTTGATCTTGTGGTCCTCCGCCTTTCTGAAGTAGCGCTTCTCCGAGTACAGAGCGAACGCTCACAGCGAGATATCACCCCGGAAACGGAATGTCCGAAAAGCCCATTTCTTCTTCTTATTATTTTTATGCTTCCAAACTGCTGCTCACGTCCGTGTGCAGCGCGCTCGGGAGTCCGCACCGGTGCCGGGAACGGGAACGCCACGACATTGTTGCTCTTGATGTAACACCAATGAATAGAAGATCAGATAAGATAAGATAAACCTTTATTGTCCCACAGTGGGGACATTTGCAGTGTTGCTGCAGCAGAGGTAAAACAAAAAAAAAAAAAGTACACAAACATCAAAAACACAGGTTTAGCGCCATGTAAACTGAGACTGTGCACGAGCGGGGGCAAAGTAGTGAAGGCGCAACATGTATACAGTGACCCGAGTCAACGCTGTGGAAAAAGGGCTGTATGCAAGAGAGGAGAGGAGAGAGTAATATGCATTTACTCTCAGATGCCCTGTGTCGTCTTTGAACCGAGCGCAAGGACGCAACTAAAAACGAGCGCCATTAGGGACGAGAGAGAGGGTGAAGCTTTCGCCTTCGTTTCAACCCCGACGCGAACCCATGGCGACGGTCAGCGAGAGCTCAGATGCTGTCTGATGCACACTCGATGTAAACTAAAACAGCCATCCCAGGTCCTGAGCTTCATGAAACAACTTAATCTAATTCACGAGATTTCCTCCGAAACGTACCGTGCAAGGAGGTCACCCATTACATAGCCAGACTTTATAGTCCACATAACAGACAGGGGCAGAATGGACACGGGGTATGTGCGCGCTTAAACGTCGCTACTTATTTCCCAATCACCACATTCTTGTTAACGTTTCATCCGTGTACAACACCCGTTAACTGTTGCATCCGAGATGCCAGATGGCAAGTGGGGGACCATTAAAAAGAAATCCATAAATTTTGCACCACCCCTTTCCGTCTCTATGATGAGGTTTTTCTTATACACCGTACACATCACCGTGAAGGGGTAATGAATTTAGACTTGTATACTTATATTAAATGAAATTAAAACATCATTTCATTTTTAACATCTATTCAATTCATCCCCTTTGTATATTGCACTAGAAACCAATTTTTCTCTGGCCCCAAAGAGGTAAGTAGAGCGGGGGGGGGGGGGGGGGGGGTCGGGGGGGGGTGTGTGTGTGTGTGTGTGTGTGTGTGTGTGTGTGTGTGTGTGTGTGTGTGTGTGTGTGTGTGTGTGTGTGTTCAGTTAATCACCACTGTGCCGGTTGGAAAGCTCAGTGATTGGCACAGAGATTTAAAGGAAGAAAGATACATGGGACATGGGCGGATGAGGCTGGCTGCTAATTTTGTCCTCAAGGTTTTGTTGACTTAAGTCCAATTAGTCAAAGTCATCAAAGGGTGTGATGGTAAAAACATTCGCCGCTGCCAGCACGTACGTTCGCACACAAAACGGTACCGAAACATAAAATATTAGCATTAGGACGTAATTCACATTGATTCAGAATAAAGAAATGCTTTTTTTTTTGTTCTAATATTAACGCAATGTAGCTACAGATCCTTTTTTTTTTTTTTTTTTTTTTTGCACAGGTGACGCAATGTAGCTACAGATCCTTTTTTTTTTTTTTTTTTTTTTTGCACAGGTGACACACAATTGTTTTGTTGTCATACGTTCACCAGCAGGCCACAATTGGAGTGTCCAAACACACTCTCTGTCTCTCTCTCTCTCTCTCTCTCTCTCTCTCTCTCTCTCTCTTCCATGCTCACATAAACACACTTCTACAGTAGCATTTCTCTGTGCGCACATGCCTGCAGGTGAAGACCTGAGCGGCGATTTCCTGACAACTTAATCATGTGTACATAAATGTGGCGGCCTGAAATTACAGCGACAAGCACCGGCTGCGAAGGACTCCTCGACGTGTCACTTGCTCACGCTTCATTAACGCGGGCACCCTACCGCGCACATTGTGCCGACACTCACTCACTCAGCCGCCCTTTGTGCGTTCGCAGCACATGTCTCGTCAGTTCGAGGTCGTTGGCGGTGAAGCGGTGCAGGGCGAGCACTGTGGATTAGAGCTTATTGTCGGACAATTGGTATACAATCGAGTATTATGACCGCTGAGACCGAGGACATCGATGAAGACTGTGATGTCTGATCAGCATGACTCATGAATCTCTTTTGGGAAAAACAAACTTGCTACGAATACACACATGAAATGCCGGAAAAGTAGCTTGTCAAAACTCCGGGGGGTAATGACAGCCTCCAAATACGCCAAGCCAGCACCATGGAAGTCACAGCAGACCTCGTGACTTTCCCCAATTCCACAGGTTTCGCGCACGTGCCGGTCTGAGAATACAACTCAGTGACACTGAGACATTTTGGGCAGTTGAAATAATACTCAGTCATTCAGCACCACTCCTCTTGCTCCAAAATAAGTATTCAAAGCAAAACTTTAAACGCGCGTTTATCGTCATCGTCCACCGGTCGTTCCAGAGGACCGCCACCCCAACGCATCCAAACCTGTACCTGCCGCGATGTCATTTCGGCTCCGCAACTGGGTCATCAGTGAGTGAGCCAAAGGGTTAATAGAAAAGAGGTCGCGGTCAACGTTACAAACGACCGGTCAAACGAGACGAGGTGTCAGCTGACTCTGGCTACAATGCCCTCCTTCAGTGTCTGAAAATCTAAACGGCCGCGTCACGAGAACACCGTACAAACACACCGTCTGGAGCACAGGACCTGGGAGCCCCTCTCGATCTCAGCTGTGACCCACGGCAAAACCGACAACAGTGCCAGCGGTGCAGCTCGGAGAAGCAGTGTACACCACAGCTAATCATAAGCCCCTCCTCAGCAGCTCAGCAGCGCTCCCGTTGTGGTACACTAGCAGCTTTTGTGCCCTGCTCGGGAAAGTTAGGGGGTAAAAGTTCTGGGCGCGGGGGTAATCCTTGCGCTTTCCAGCCAGTTTCCAAACCCCGATTGTCTTGGCAAAGAGCAAGTGTGAGCAGCGGGGATTGTGCGCCCGCGTCTCGGCAAAGAACGAGAGGGCACGGAGGACGGGAGGGGGATGAGGCACAGGCTCCAGAAGAGAGAGAATCTTGGAGCGGTGGAATAATGGGAGGATGAGGCATCAGCCAGATGGAGGGGAGAAGGAAAGATATGAATAGGCGGAGGGAGCATGTGCCGCACGTGCACGTGCCAGTGCATGTGGAGCGCGTGCATCTGCGTGTGTGTGTGTGTGTGTGTGTGTGTGTGTAGGTGTGTGTGTGTGTGTGTGTGTGTGTGCGCACCAGACTGAGTAAGCCTCCCTTTATTTGCTGTAAGGATTAAGAGGACGGCTCCAACACATGCACATTCTCAGGTTTTTACCACGGTGCCCGAGACGCGAGGCAAACACACAACCAGGGGTAGGTGAGAGATAAAATGCACACGCATCTGCACAAATGACAAGAAGATTTAACAAGTCTCGTTAAAGGGCCCCGGCACCGGAGCAAAAGTGGAGACTAAGGGCAGTTTAAAACAGTCGGCGGGACGCTATGAAGGCCCAGAGATACTGTTAACATTTCGAGCGGACTGCGATGTGATTGGCTGAAAGTGAAATTGGAGGTTTCTCTCATCCTCTCCGACAGTCGCCCGTGTTTCCCTGGGGCCCAGCTGTGCGCCGCTGTGTGACGGCGCTCAACCCCAGCGTGGTCATGCGGGTCAAACACTATCATATCAAGTCCCCGGGCTCGAGTGGCTGCTAATCCCAGAAGGCTGGGGACTGGATTATCCAATTAAAAAACCCTGACCCCTGAAATGACCCACTCGGCGCGGCGGCACACCCATCTGCCACTGCAGAAGATAAAAGGACGAGGGATTTTTGGGAGAGCAGGTAGATACCGGGAGGTTTAAGTCATTACTGTCTCGACGATGTAGGGAAAAAGTGGGTCCAATTGAAAATGGTTTATTTTTCTTTCAATTACAATCATTTCTCAACCTCGCAGGAATGTGTTTGACTTTCAATTAAAAGAGACAGAAAAAAAAATCATCAAGATGATGCAAATTCAAAAGCTTTTCACTCCTCCGCTTGTTATTGGTAAAGACAGTTGCGATGCTGCTCACAAATGCTATGCAGTCAACAAATATTAATTAGAATGTTATTTACCTCATTTAGAAAGTTGTGTATCCCTGAAAGTTCGTTCAACTTTGGCACAATTTCAAATGCCGTCTCCTTCTTTTTTCTTTTGAGATAGACGGCATTAGTCATAAACCCTCACCGACTCAATCATAGGAAATCGTTTTTCTTTTAATATTCAAAGGACAATTTCAGAGATTCAAATCAAATCCAACAGATTCCCAGCTGCTCTCCGGGATGCCTTCATTGTGCACCGATGTTTGTTTACTGCATTCACTTCACAACGGCAGAGAAACACCCCACTCTGTCAGTCAGACCCCTACACAAACACACACACAAACCCACGTCTGACCTATATATGAGTGTTTTGGAAGTGCAGCAACTCTGCCACTTAATATTCCAAACAGGCCGAGACTTCATTCTGCCTCCTCGAGCAACGTGACTATTTTTAAAACTGCTTTCCGATATTAACTTCTCAAACGTAATCCACATATTCATTTCGGAAATACACCATACGAGCAGAGGAAAGCATTTTATTTGAGTCTAAACACTAATCACTAGGAAAAGCAACCGTACATTATAGAAGAGCAGTGTGCCTCTGAATATTACCAATTTGGTTGAGGGTAAATTGAGTTCAGACCCACTGTGAATTGGTTTATTACAAGGTTTTCTCATTTTTACTTCCAACACTGGGCTATATTCAATTTACCAGATTTTCAAATTATGGGAGCTGTCAACCGTTAACATCAACAACACCCATCAACAAACGAAATAAACCTTGAGAGAAATAACACCGTTAACACAAACTCTCTTGCACTAGTCTTCCGTTTTTTTCTTTTTTGACAGGTTGTTAACAAAAAGAAGTCATCAATTTAATTGCATTTTCCACACAGCTAGTGGAGCTGGACTCTCAAGCTTGTTATTATATATACGTGCACATTGCGCAGTAGGGTGAACACGAGTAGAATGAAAGTCATTAAATTGCTATTTTTCCCAAATACTCCGCCACCCAACCCTTCTCATTTGTCATCACGCATGCAAATATCATTGCCCACATATAGTCCACTCAGCCCACATGCAAACACGAGTTAGAAGGTAGGAGGTAGAGAGCAAAGTGAAAACTGAGCAATTGGTCATGTGTGTTGCCTTTACCCAGGATAAAGAAATAATAATGACTGAATCAGGTAATTGGGGGGGAAGGGGGGGGGGGGGTGTAAACATGGGAAACTCTTTTTCGGACAACTTTAAAGGATGAAAATGAACACATTGTGAGCGACCTATTTGCATCAAAGATGGGCCGAGGAGAAGCGACGCGTGAGCCAGTGGGAACGGGAGACAAAAGAAGAGAGAAAAAGATGGATGGATGAACCTACTCAAGTCACACTCAGAGTATAGTAACCCAAGACAAATACAGCTTCGCGTCTCCGTCGGGGTCCAGGCACACTGCACAAAAACAGATTTTCAATTGAGGAGATAGTTTATTGAGCAGCGAACACAACGGGTGAAAAAGAAATCCCCCATTGTGTGAGAAACCGCAAACGGAATGTTTGATTACACAGCAGGACCAACACTACAAAAGCCGGCTCGGTCTCCAAAGGTCCTTCGGTGCCTTTGCACCTTTATAATAGATATTAGTATTGTTGTAATCAAAGCTCGCCAGTCCCTTTCACCCGCTGGCCACAACTAACGGATTCCTTCCAGCCATATTTTTGCCATTGCTCCCCGACTTTTATTGAAGGTCACGCCGCTCGGGAACAAGATTCACCAGACCCAAGTTGTGGTTTCTCCATTTTTCGGGGTCAGTGCCTTTAGGAGCGCAGGGTGTTTTTTGGCCCTGGAGAGAAACAGAGGCGGTTGGCGGACACGGCACAAAGGAACGGGAGGGCAAATGAAAAGAAGAGCTGAATAATTTAATTTGGAGAGCAGAAATGTCAGCTCAATTAGGCCGCGAGGCGAACCCGGCACCTCGCACGCACCGAATGGTGTGCGGTGGGAAGCGGAGGTGAGCCGAGACGGAGGAGCAGACGAAAAGCAGAACCGAGAGGGAGAGAGCCATCTGCCTCCTGATTTAGTGCATTAGAAAGTGCACTCTGGCTCCCGAGAGAGCGGCGCACCGAGATTAAACCAAACTTCACACGCGCTCATCCCTCACAACTGAGCCCACCGTCCAAATCCAGAAAGACACACACGCACACGTGTTTGAAATGACCTACGAAAGCTTTTCCAGCCGTCGGGTAATGAGCCTCCATCTGACAGCTCCAAAACCACTTTTACACCATCTCGGTCACTCTCCCCCACCCCCCCCACCGCAACCCATTCCTGGCGCGCAGGGGCTCGCTGCAGTATATTTAGCCGGAGAGGGATGAGAGGAGCGGCCGAGGATGAATCGTCTGATTAATGCAACCATCATCCGCACCGTAATCCCCGGTTCGAGCGCCTGTCAAAACAGGCGCTTTCACACGCGCCGCGAAGAGCCCCCGCTCGATTGCACACACAGGACGGGCGCGAAGGCCGCGGCATGCTCGCTCAACCGAGACACGCGGTTGTACAAAAGACGGAGGCCCCGAGATTAGAGGCTTTGCGCGCGGGGCGACGGAGTTGAACCCAGGTGTGTAATCCAGCCGTTCATTTTTTCCCCCTTGACCCCCGTGTACGTCTGGCTCTCACAACACGGAGGTGCACTCTCACTTCTTAAGTGTCGACGCTTCTCGTCCCGCATGGTCGTACGGGGGGAACGCCGTCTAAGCGGGGGGTAAATCTGGGGCTCTGAGGCAGCTTTGTGGCAGGTTAGGGTTGGCACCGCCCCCAAAAAAAAGGCACAGCAAATCTGACGTAGTTGCAGACCAGCTGGCACACGTCACATCAGCCGCGGCCTAGCACGAGCTTTAGTCTGTCATCCATGGCCTGGTATCGCACCCAGCAGCAACAACCCCCCTCCCCTCTCTCCCTCAACCGTCACGTTTGGCGGGGCGGGGGGGGCACAGAAACACGCGCAGTGCATTTACAAACTGCAAAGTATGTTGTTAGCGCTTCTTAAATTTCATGTGAATGAAAAAATGGGTCAATGGAGCAAGAGGAACTACGACAGCCACACAGCAGCCTACATTTTGAGTTCAGGGCATCACAGTGGACTTATACAGTGTCGTGATATGGTGATAGCATCCCGGGGCCCAGCACAACATCCAAAGTCATGCACCTGACAAATCAACAGATTTCTCCTCCCGCGTCGATAAAAAGCAGCAAAAAAGAAGTTATTGTTTATGACTGTTGGAGTAATAAAATTGAAACGATTCCAACAAGCAATAGATTTTTGCAATTGAGAATTTGTTGATCAACTCAGTTTGTGACATAAACTCATTAATTATTTCCACCAACCCAGAAGTTATATTAATTTTTGCATGCTACAAATAGAGTGGAACGGTTTCAAGTTTAAGAGCCTGCCAAACAGAGATATACTGCATTTCAAGGGGCAAAGCAATATTAACTAGAATTTCCAAAACTTCTGTTCCGAGTGTTTTCTCTAGATCTGGGCTACAAAGATTGTGATGTGGATGTTGTAACGTGTTTGAGGTGTTTCTCAGGGAGGAGGATGAAGGGGGGGGGGGTTATTTCATGACTTAAACAAGCCCCCAGGCCTCTCCAGATGCCTCATCTGAATAAATGAGTCCTTTTAATAAATAAGTCATCAACTCTCTGTGAAGAGTACTGAGGCTACACAATCATCCGAGATAAACACACAACGCATCCATGTACATGCTTGCATATAAACACATTCATACTCATGAGCCCGTGAGAGCGGAGGGAAATGCCAACTGGCAAAAATAGTCAAAAACAAATGTTTTTATCTCTCTTTTACCTGTTCTCCCAAAATATCCTCATATGATTTTAATTATAATCAAACTCTGTGCACATCTTAATCGGCTCCGTTCATGAAGTCTGGAATTAAATGCTGTATATATTCAATGTATACAGCCTATTCATATGCGAAGCAGCTTCAATTTTTATTTATTTATTTTTTTTACCCCAACTCGGTCCACTGGGATGATACCAAGTCTTTTTACCCGCTGCCATAGAAATATTACTGGCAGCCCTAATGTGACAGTTGGTGTCGGAACAACAGAAAGAGAAAAGAGTGAAAAGGCAGAATAGACAGTTTAAAAAAAAAAAAAGAAAAAAAAAGGAGGTGGCGAGAGGTTTAGGGTGAGCTATTCCCCCTCCCCCCTCGCTTGTTGAAAGAGCCAGCAAGTAGAGGAAGTGTGCAGCTGTCCTGGGAAAGGGCACAGACACCATGGAAATGTGGATCGAGGCTCATGTCAAAATGACAACTGTTCTCTCCTCCATCCTCATCACTCTCACGCTCAAAGATAGCTCTCGATAGTCATGAATATTTCATGTTCATACTTCTGAAAAAGAGAAGTGTGCCATTTGTACTTCCGCCGCTCCGCATACTAACGAGAAGCTCTTTCCTTTTTTGGGAAAGAAAAATCACCTCGAGAAGGGACACGGACACGGGGAGGACGGAGGACGAGAGATGGAGTCGGGGGAAGAAGGGAGGGAGCCTCATCTGTGAAAACAGGTCTGCACTTCGCGCGGCTGATTGAATTTTTTTTTTTGCAGACTGAATCTCACTTTATTAAGAAGGGACAGAGCATTTTCAAAGGAGAGCTCACGCCTCGTGAATCTCCCACACAATGCACAGTCGAGGCTCTGAATATCTGTGTCCGACACCAAAGCCAAGGAGCGACCTTCCCGATGCAGCCTTCAATTGCAAAAGCTTAAATAGTCAATTTAAAAATATTATTATCGTATCTTTGGTCGAGTTTCTTTCTGGCAAACTGGACACGGTTGGGGACATTGCTGCCTCCCTCTGGTGCAGTTTTACCACTGCCAATTTAGATGTGTGAGGGCCTTGCCTGGAATCCAACAAAATCCAGATCGCAACTTTCTTGTAGGGATATCACACAGCTTTATATGCAATGCAAAAAAGCATGCGTCTAATGAGGCAAAATGTCTCGGCTCATTTCAATGCTAGCAATAATAGTGTGGACATGTGTTACCAGACTAAAGAAAATTCTGTTTAAAGCAAATGTAAGAAAGAAAATGTATCCAAAGTGTAAAAGATTGCCCTTTGAATGCTCGGTTCAATTTAAAAAATCCAGACACAATGCATCTCTAGTTCCTTGCATGAATTTCACTTTCACAAGAGACCTAAGGGATTCGAAATGTTGGCGTTATCTGTCCAGGTTTTCTTCCAGCATTATTCCTCTCTATTTGAGTGGTAAAAAAAAAAATGAATTGTTTATAGGAAAAACACTATAAATATCCAACTAAAAAGAGGTATCAGAGTGAAGATGGAGTATTTTCCACACACAGATAATCTGCTGTTTTAAATTGTATATTTTCGGGCCACCACCTGTGCATGAGATCAATAAATGTAGAGTCCACTTTATGGGGTGCGACATTCCTGTGCTCCTCTCACCTATTCGCATTGCAGATGTAATTGCACATATCACCACTTTCTCTACAAAATGTCATTCTCGCAATGCCCAACATCCATCCATTATTCCTTATAATCCCCCCGACGTCGGACCTTTTTCTTTTGATTTTAGTCTTAATCTCAAGGATCTACCTCTATTCTCTGCACATTTGTCTTGCCAAGAACCCAGTTTGTTTCTGAAGGTATTCAAGGTGTGATATATAAAACCTCCAAGGACATCTCCCTCCCTGCAGAGAGTGTGTGAGTGTGTGTGTGTGTGTGTGTGTGTGTGTGTGTGTGTCCAAGGAGAAGACCAGCATGGTGCTGCTGGGGACTAAATCTGTCTCTAACTCTTAATTAAACCCTGGGCTCCAGTGGCCTTACTTATTAAAGACCCAGCATACCCAACACCCACACACATCCAGACACACACATATCTAGAAACACACACACACACACAGCCCGATGTACTCACACACTCCCTTTAAGCTCACTACACCCCACCTTTAAGCTACCAGTGATTTAATGCATCTCAATATTTCACCTTCTGCAGCTGCGTAGTGACCCACTTGCAGAGAAATAAATTATTTCCTCGACTCTTTTAGCACTTGCTCGAAAGTACTGAGGGAGATTCAGCAGGATGGGCACTGAGTGGAATTTATAGTTAAAAAGGAGTTTTAATGGAATTTCTGCTTTATTACTTGACAGTATACACAACCGGAAAAGCAGCCTATTAAAAAAATAAAAAAAAGCGTACAGATATGCTGAGTGTACAACAACCTTAGGGGAAAAGACACTGGAAAATGCTTCCAAGAGATTAATTTCTTCCATATATAATGATGATATTAACACATTCAATATCAAAACAGGCTACCAAAGGCAGAAGTTTCAATACCCGTTCACATTTCTATTTAACATTTGGTGTGAATGAATGCCACGATCATGATTGCAGGATACGTGTAAAGAACCACAACTCATAGGAGACAACTGTAGCTTGAGGAAATCAACATTCATGGTCTAGTGTCATGTACTGCAGAATAAATTAATTATCTCCCTGGTGCATCGGTGACGCAGCTTGTCAAAACACCAACATCCTTACATCCATCAACAAGTCTCAAGAGCAAAGCATCAATTCAAATACCATTGATTATGACAATCGATAAAACACTGATTCCTTCTTGATTTGTCCTCAGTGTGCTTCTTGCATATTGCATTCGGCTGGGGTCATTAATCAAATTATGTGGACAGTTGAAAACTAGTCTGGAAACCATTTTAAATCTGACTCATCCTATGACCTCATTTATATCATTCGGACAGAAATGCTTATGGGTGACCCGGATTATCAACATGATATGGATGAAATCATTCATAATATATCTGAGGCACCGTCCTAATAGCCCCCTGGATTCATAACAATAATGCCATTACAGCCCCTATGCGTTGATATTCATCCTTACATTGTGCAGCAGTTTAACCATATTAAACGTATGAAAATCTAATTATACAACCAATCATGGATTGGTGAGGAAAAAAGTTAAAACACAATGTCCATCTTTTTTAAAGTACATTCAAACGGCGCACTGTCCATTAGTCAGAGCTGAAAGTTTGAAGTCACAGTGTGGACAAACACCCCGCACTGTTTGTCAACTGAAAGCACACAACACAACTATAATGTGCCTAGAGCTACAACATAAACGGGGTATAGTGTCACCCCTATTTAAAGCAGGATGTAAACAGTGGCACAACAACATCTGGCACAATGCAAACACATTTTAACTTTTTATACCAAACAATGCTGACAGAAACAGCTGCCGCCTAACAGACCAACTCACACAGGTTATCGTGGGGACGGACGGTCACTTTTTAGGTTAGGACAGAGGGGCATGTCTTACCTGAGTCCAGATGTGAGCTCGGTGCGGTGTGGTAACTCCGTCTTTACAGGCTGCGGCTAGCAGCTAGCAGATGCTAACCGGAGTTTAGCATCCCAAAAGCTAAGCATGGCACGTGAGGCTGTTGCATTCTGTCGGTCGGTTTTTATTATTATTATAATAATAATTATTATTATTATTGTTATTTCTTAGGCAAGTTCAAGTTCAAGTTCAACAAGCACAGGTGTAAACAATAACCCCAATGAAGCGGCTGTGAAGTCCACGAGCTGAGGGCCTGACGTCACCACCGGGTCAAGGCTCGCGTGCAGGTTGGAAGCTGGATGTGTTCATGGACCTCAGTTTTCCTAAAAGCCCGTGTCTGAAGTCCAAATATAAATATACGTCATTGGAACGGTGAGGGAAACCACTGTGCAAATGTGACCAGCTGTTACGTCGCATTGCATGAACCTGAAAAAAAATAAACAGCACTTTAGAGCATGTACAGAAGTTTGGGCCATCTGATTTTTTTATTTTGAGGGGCCCAACATATTTTTAACGTGCCTCCGTGTTGTGTTTCCAAACGGGCTTCATACAAGTGTATGTGCTTTTGCTAAATGGGAAAACCTGAGAACCGAGCCCTTAATGTTGACATAAGTAACACAGGCTGGGATTTCATTTTGATCTTCGAATATTCACTTCTATTTGGACTTATTATGATGTATATGATGGAATTAAAACATATGTATATTTTATTTACAACGCAGCACCTGTGTAGATAGTTTCATAGCTGACATCTTCAGTATCACAATAAAATATATGACTGACCAGGGGCGTTTTACTCGGACTTTGGAATTGAATGGATTCATTTTGCAGATCGCTAATTGTTTGTGCTTTTACTGATTACACAAATTTACCCATGAATAAGTGTATTATGGTAACCATAACACATTATTCACTCAGCGGGGATCACTCTGTTTTTAGTTGGCGTGCATGTTCTCCCCATGCCTACACGAGTTCTCCTCACAGTCTAGAGACATGTAGGTTAAAGGGGTAAATACCAACTCGCCCGCAGGTGTGATTGTGAGCATGAATGATTGTCTGTATGTTACCCCTGCCGACCTGTTCAGGGTTCCTGCCAGCTGGGATCGCATTAATATGGATGAATCTGTATCATAAAGTCATTCAAGAATTCAGTCAGTGTTCACAGGAATCCCATATTTAATCCGAAAATTGTTGGACCCTCTGCTGGCTGCTTTCTCGTGAGAGAGGATGGAGGTTGGTGAAAACAATTACAATTAATCAAACACTGATCACTGTGGTTACAAGTATTTACAATAATAATATTAGGATATATATACCGTATATATAATAGCTGAATAACAATAATGCCATGCAACTCTAACTTTTTGGCGTTCTTTGTCTCTTTTGGCAAATGATTTGCACTCAAAACGTTACTGAAGTTCTAAGACCTACTGAGATAGAATTTAAGCCAGATACTGCATTATGTCAGAGACGCAGAAATTATTTAAGAGGGACTCGTTTTTTTTTTTAACACGATTTTATATTGTTCCCACAATGTTTTATGCAACATGATATCAATATTTAATTTCTTTAATATTACAGTTGTCGTCTGTGTACTGCAAAATCCCAAAGGCCTTTTGGTACGTAACAAGACAATTGGGTGTGTCACCGCACAGAACATCACATGACAAAAGAAAAGAGGAAAAAATGAATAAAAACTAAACTCCAATCTCCCGCGCAGGAATAACACGGTTCAGTATTCATTTGACCTCTGAGAAATGTGCAGGCTCCCTGTGGAATTCCACTTTCTAAATTTGAAAATGAGTAACCCCAGAGAGATGCGTGAGACGAGACAAGGGATGGGTCCACGGGGGAAATTGACAGACACCCAAAGATGAATCATCTTCTCCCTCAGACTGAACTGACCATTTAGTTGTGTGTGTGTGTGTGTTTGTGTGTGTGTGTCTCATGCCAGTGCCAGGGGAGACAGCAGCATTTGCCCTGTGACGAGGCTATGCAGATTGGTCTGAAGTGAGAAGCCAGTTCAGATCTGCGTAGCAGCACTGCGCGTGTCACATAGGATCCGATGGCTCTGCGTTAAAGGGGAAACATGTTAAACAGCCCCTCTGTTCTGCTCACGTTGAGGGGACGACGAGCCCGGCAGCTTGCTCCGTCCACCAGAACAAGCCAGAGGTGCCAACCACAGGTTGTGTACCAGACGAGGTCACGTTCGTGGCACCAATGAGGCCAAAGTCATATTTAAGAGAAAACACATTGTACTCGAGGATTTCCGTTTTATTTTATATCATATAAACTGTCATTAGCTCCTCCTCAACCAATGAAAAGTTAACCAAGCAACACGTTACGGTTTTAGTCTGAACTTTATAGTTGTCTTGTCCCTTTGATAAGCAACCGTACAAGTGAGGTTAAAAGGATGTTGAACGGTATGTGCATAAAATATTGTGCCTTCGAATCGTGTTTTGCGCCGAGACGATTTATGACATTTAAGTCGGAGGAGAAGGAAAGACGGCTGACAGACGAACGCGCATGTAAAGTATTTATTATAAGCTTGGCAGACAAGGGGGGGAGAATTCTGATGCAAGTATGCGTAAGCTCGCAGCAGCTCAATCAAACCTCTGACAGTGAGAAGAGGAGATTGAGCCGCAGTCGGACGGAGAAAAAAAAAAAAGAAAAAAAAGAAAGATGGAGAGAAACTGATCAAAGAGGCACCAATGAAGGCGGAGGGGGCGGAGGGGAGAGGGAGGAGCTGAAGATGTTACGATGACTATTCTCTGGTCTATGGAGAGAAGGAGGCAAGGAGTTCTGTCGCCATGCATGTGCATGCTGGCGGAAGGTAAACCGGGGGCTCCGCTCTACTGGTGCCGGTGATCAGGTCATCAGAACTGGAGACCCCTTCAAGTCATCTGTCTGCCGCCAATGCGTCCATCGTCGCTTCTTTCCTTTTTCTCCTTGTGTAACAAGTATGGTCATTGATCTCCTATTTTAAGTCTGCTTCACAGCTGAGCCTACTCATGTTGTCAGTCTTGTGGTGTCCTTATTTGAACTTGTGTGTGATTAAAGCTGAGGCGAATGTACGACAGAATGAATGGAGCCAGCTTTTACAAGAGCGCTAATGACAGTAGTTAAGTATTCATGTTTGCTTGAGGACCCCATGGTGATGCGTGCCCCTCATCCATCATCTGAAGACGTCAGCCACTACCCAGAATAGGAGGAAGGCGGGGGGGGGGGGGGGGGGGGGGGGGCGATGCACTGGGGGGGGGGGGGGGGGGGCATTCGGATATCCTACTCGGCCCAAAAATGTCACAGAGACCCTCGAGATTTAATTAAGCTTCATTTCCCTCCCGCTGCTCTGTGCCGTTGCTCCCTGTCTCCGTCTGCGCCATCGCATCGCTCCGTCTCTGAAATGGAACTTCCTGCTGAGTGAGAGTGACACCGCTTGCGTGCTTGTGTGAAAAAGGAACCAGCCCGCCACGCATCCACGAACGAACCCGAGTGGGAGCCCCATCGCCGACGCTGAGCACCACGAGCCATGGAGCCATTGTGACACCGTCACAATGCCGGCTAGTTTCGGAGAGCACAAGATAGCTGGCCTGTTCACGACGGGGGAAAAAATCAACCTGGGAGCAAGTGATAAGCCCTTGCCGGCATAAATTGCCCTTTTCAACTGAGTGCACCGGTTTAGTCACGACATGGGTATGCATGCAAAGCTCTCAGAGGCTCAGCGCTGTCAACTGCATTACACGGACGCGGCGAGAGGCCGCGCGGGAGACTTCCGTTCCTTGCGTGCCTCCTGACCTCTCAGCATCACCTCGAGATGCTGAACTATCCATCGCACGTGGCGTACGCGCCGCCGGTGACCTCATCGCATTCCGCCTGCCCCACCCCCCTTTTTCTCGGCCTGCCGTGGCCGCGCACGGCGCGGCGCCGGGCTGAATAATTGAACGGCGGAACGAATGAAAAGATTCATGAAAAGTGTGGCTGGCCAGAGAGAGCGCGCCGGGAGTCTGACGCTCCAGGCGAATCTCCAGAAACCTTGAGAGAAAGAAAATAAACTCATCCATATTTACCGTCTCCTCACATCACCGTACACTCGGGGAGCAAGAGAGAGCTGTTCGCTTGACTGCTTGTGTGAATGCACAGGTGTGTGTTCATAATAATACAAAAAAAAAAAAGGGCTGCGTTTGCTTCAGAGAGCTGAAGCGATTCCAGTTCAAAGACTGCTCATTTTACGCTTATGCAGTGGGACAATGCTGTCAAAAATGAGTACATTTAATCCGAATGTGCAGGGGAATGGAAAAACCACCTTCAAATAGTTAACCACCACCATACTGCTTGATCCAAAATATCCTGTAAAATGAAGCGATGGCCTACATGTTGTAAAAAAAAAAAAATCTATAATCAAATACAGAACTATGGCGAATGAGCCATAATATGGTGATGATTTTTTTTTAAAATATATAAACATTCCTTCTTGTTTGTGGCAGATTTGTTATTGCACCACGTAGATGTGACAGGATTTACAGAGTTGGGGTTTGTCTGCTGTACTATAAAAAAAAACAAACATGCCCTCCGGTGAAAAATAATTCCCTCATGACCTAATCTTAATGAATAGATGTTTCCCCTCCTATAGAAGCAATAAACGATGGTGTAGATGGAAAAGTGTGCGACTCATAAAGGCAGGTAAGACCCGCGCAACAATCTATCCCGCATCAACAGCAGTAAACAAAAAGGGCGCATGGGAAAAGTTTGAGAAAAAAACAAAAAAAAAAACAATGTCAGCGTTATTCTTGATGTAGCGCCACTGAGAACTTCAAAAAGGTGGTGGCTTGCGGAGAGAGAGGGAAGAGGGAGGAGAAAAGAAAAAGGAGGGGGCGTCGCGTGGAGGTAGAAGTGGCGAACAGCTTACCACCCATTTTCGAAATAAATATATCACCTCTGTTCTCCTCCTCCAACCTCCCCCCTCCGTTTATACCCCACTGTCCTCTGCACAGAGCTCCACCATCCTGAGGCTAATCCACAGCAACGCACGTGCACGCGCGCACGCCCTCGCGACATCCAGATCCACACCCTGAGCTTCGGCCCGTTTCCCCCCCAAGCGCTCACACGGAGTCCAATGGAAGCACAGTCACCACACTGCATCACGCACGCGCCCGCCCGGACACCGGTTTGGGGACGTGACGGGGGCACAGGCAACATTTGACCTCCTGGCGTTGAATCTGCAAGTACGAAGCCCCCTCCGACACTTACTTCATACTTTTTACTTCGCAAATAAACGAAAATGCTACGATAAACAGTCCCCCGGTCTGTGACACAATTTGTCCTCAAAAGGTCACCCCGGGTGTGTGCAGTGAGGGGGTATGGTGCGACTTATGTTTTGGAAAGGCAGTATTGACTAGGTCCGAAATCATGGGAGGATTTGGAAGGTTTTATTTAAGCCCGGCAGCGTGGGAATATTGCGCTTGTACCGAATTTGTGTGCCAGCAGGACGGTAAAACAAGAGGTATCCACTTTTCAACACGCGAGTTTGGGGAAACGCTGCTTTGAAGGATTTATTCAAAGTGGGCAGCAATGTTCACAGATATTTCTGTTTGCTCCGTCCTAGGGTCCTACACCGCCAGCGACTGAGCGCCTCCAGGCTGAGTGACGCTCGGCCGACTGGCGCCGAATCACATTATATCGTTGTTAATTGCGTATCGGACCAGGAGCACAGCGTCCACTCACTCAGTAGACAATCCGCACGAGGTTGAATTTTGGCAATTGCGTTCGGCTCATCAGCCGGGACGCGAAAGAGGGCATCGGTCGCACGCCACTGTGCCGCACGCGGCGACTCAAACACATGCAGCGGGACCACGAGAGCTTCTCTCTCTGACCAGCCTACATTAGACGTGATTGGATTTCTGGGCGTCTCACGAAGTGGAGACTCTGATTGCTTTTCAGAAGCAGACGACTTTTGTGCTGTTTTTGGACTCAGGCAGAAACACGGTTATTGCCCGACTCGGTCTGAATAACGAAAAAATAAAATAAAATAAAAATCAATTCGATCCTGAAATAAATTGCACAGGCATGTTCGGGGGGTGAAGGAATTGGGGATGAGTGACACCGATAAACACTTATGGCGAAAAACCTTGCATACCGTGAAAGCACTGTGAGATGGGGAGGGTAGTAAACAACACCCCCCCCCCCCACTCTCTCTCTCTCTCTCCTGTCCTCTCCTCAAACCGTACATCTCCTGCTGATGTTCTGATCCGGCCTAATATTGATGTGGCTCACTAAGAGCTACAGAATGGTAATGTAATAGTCATAATTAATGCAAGTATCCATTAGGGCCCGCCCGAGGTGTCGTAACACATCATGGCAGTCGGAGGCTCTGAAGCATTAAACGGGATCCCACCCAAGGTGGGACAATTTGAACTGGGACAAGACTCAATGTCTGTCACAGGGATTTTCCTGGAACGGCCGCGGGTCTAATTCCTCATTGAACCAGCCGCCGACTCTCAAGACCTTGCCTGTCCGTCATCTTGTGCGCAGTCTTTACGCATCGCACCATTCACAACCAGATACTAATCCCCTCCCCCCCCCCACCGGTATGATCTGGGACACCCCCGCCGACGGTGTCTGTACGGGGTACGCCGAATTTGCACGTGGCACTTTAAATGAGGCCCTTTCGAAGAGAGTGACGTGCACGCAAAGGTGCATCTGCCTCGCACGTTCTTTGGGTCCTCCTCACGTCGGATCAGGGGGAGGAAGAGGGCTGCAGGGGTGTTTTCCCATCAAGGATCTTTTTCGTTTATAACCGCCATGTCCTCGCCGGGAGATACACGCCCACCTCAAAGGGATGGTGAAAACGCAAAAGCATCCGGGGAGCAGATGGGCTGAGTGCCTCGCCCGAGGGCATCAGAGGTGGCGTCTCTTTTGTTAGTGGCGGGGGGTTTCGTGCTTCCTTCCACATGGAGACCACCTCCGCTGGGCCTCAAACCGGCAACCCTCTGGTCCTATGCCTGTCGCCCTTACCACCAGGCCACCTCTTCCCTATGAGCTTGGGCTCGATGTTGATGCAGTTTTCTTTTTCGCCCATATATAAGATGTAACTTTGTCACAATGAATATGTTCTCTCGAGGGCATGTGCATGACCTGTAGCTCTGTGGTTGCACCACTCAGAGAGGGAGAAAAAATGGTTTCACTTACTCTGTTTTTCCACCGTCGGCGGATGGCTTTCAGGTGCGTTCCTCTACTCTCAACGTTTTTCCTTCCGTATCGCACTGGTGTTTTGGGTCTCTAGCCCAGTGTGGGGCGTTTAAAGGTGTGGGCTAGACATAACCGTCTGGTGTGGTGGGTCCACGTCAGATGATGTACGGGCTGTGATATGAAATATTTTAGGGAGAGAAATGGGGGGTAAATTATAGGCAGAGTCCTCGGAGGAACTGTTCTTTATGTGCTCCATTCTTTTCTTCTTTTTTTTTTTTCCCTATCAAGGTATATTGCAAAAATGGAAGTTGAAGACAAAGCCAATGAAAACGAGCCACCCCAATATATCACTTGGGTCTGCCAGTAAGCACTTTGAGTTTCAATTATTCAGCACCACTTTTCCCCTTTGAAAAAGACCTAAATCATCACAATCCTCTGAAGCACTGCAGAGAGGCGTTTTGTACTTGCGTGTGCGGTTGGGGGGGCTGTGTGCGAGCGTTCGCATGTGTGCGCTTTTGTGTATTCGGCGCGTCGCAACGGGCCTCCGCCCCTGCGGCCCTTGTGGCTGTGACAGATTCGGTGAAATTCCAAAAAAAGGTCAGTGAAGGAGCTGCTGTCCTGCGCTGTGCTCTTTCACATGCCTAACCCGAGATGGTCCTCCTCTACAGGACAGGGCAAAGCAGCACCGGGGCCGTTGACGGCCTTGTTCGAAGGCCCGTGCGCCCACGAGTGCCGCTGCATGCGTGGCACCGATTCGGAGCGCTTGGAATGCGGGCGGGGTCCGCCTGCCACTTTCTTCAGTAACCCCAGGTTATTCTGAGGCCTGTTTTTCCGACTGAATTATTCAGGGCTGCTTTGCCTCTTAGTTCCAACCCAGTGGCACATCTTAATGTGCAATTAGTCCCACTTTCGCCCGCTGATCTTTATGTGCGCACGCTGTTATTACACATCACAATGAACCAACCCCCTGCAACCAGATCTTTGACTAAGTCAAGGTGGCGTCACGTCACGTTGTGCGAGTCAGTGGGCTTTTGCGCTGGCGATTGTGTGGCGTTGGCAGTGTTTGCACACACGCGCAGTGAAGTATGTTAAACATGACTGCAAAAGCAAAGCACAAGAAATGTAGTATGCATTTAACCAGAATAACACAGGGGACCGACTGCTGCCCGAGATGCTGCTTCACAATGCACAACTCTTCTTTGTTTGCAGTTTTTTTCAGTCGCCAAAAAGCACCGGTCAAATACCGAGGCTCATTTTTCGAAACCCCTTCACGAAGTCTACAACACAAACTTGCGTCTCAGCCAACAAGTTCATCTCCAAGAAAGAAACCTTTGTGTGCCAGCACTCTGTTCAGAGTTGCCACGTATGAGGCAACCTTCAAATCCTAGCCACAGAAATATAAACCCGGAAACAACCCATGTATTTCAAAAATGTCAGTAGATGTACGATATAAACATCGTGGAAAGCCGCGCCCAAAGAACACTGTGGGCTCAGATAAAGGACGAATAAAAAAAGGGGGAGAGCTTCCTCTCCTGCCTCTCCGAATGGGCCAGGCTGCTGCTGCCGGTTGGAGCGGTAGATATGACGCGAAGGCGGCTAAACGCGTTCCTCCACAGACCCGAGGTCCGTTGCATGTCAGTGGCTGCGGAGACGGGTTCAGCATTCATTTCACGATCACGGCTTCTAATTCAGCGTGCGCCGAGGCCTTCTCCTCCTTGTTTCGAGAAAATGATTCGTCTCCCACGTCAGTGAAGCGGTTTTCATCTCTGACGGTTCTGAAGCAAAAACGGTGCAGGCCCCCGCATCCGTAGGGCGGGGGGGCATGGCCGTGCCTCTGTTTGCAGACCGCCGAAGCAAACCGACGCCTGAGCTGTAGTGTACCAGGACTGAGAACAAAGGCACACAATGATCCGGAGGAAGGAATAACAATGAGGGCTGTGCCGTTGCGTTTAACAATGAACAAAAATGAGTGGTGCGAGGGTTGGTTCGCGCACGGGCAGGTTTGCGCGCGCATGGGCGTGTGTGTGTGTGTGTGTGTGTGCAGGCGTGTGTGCGTGCCAGGGATTATTATCAGAGCAGAAGCCTGAACTGTATATATTATTACCCTAATTACAATTCCTTGCTCTAATTACAATGCAACGAGGGCAGAGCGAACCCTCAGATCCTCGCTTACGTAAAAAGTCCTCTGTTGTCAATCATACGCAGACGCAGACACCGGAAAAAATACGTTTTTTTTTTCTTTTTTTCTTCTCCCTGTTCCCCTTTGAAAACCTGATCTGCACCCTGTTCTATCATTCCAGCTGTCACTGCTCAATTTCTGCCTCGACTCGGGCCCGTACAAAAATGTCTGGAAAGGAAGCAGGAGCAAGATACTGTTGAAACAGCATCATTTAGAAAAAAAAAAAAGTTGTCCATCAAAAGACGCCAGTTATCTGGCCGATTTAAGAGGCAGGCCGCGGAGTTCATCTTCTTTATGATCGCCACAAAATTGGACCTGATCGAGATGCGACGTGCTTCCAGCCCCGGGCACGCCATTTGAATTTGTGCTGACCAGAGAAACACAGGGCAACACATATTCCCACAATAAACACCATGAAAGGTCTCGGCGGTAGACACAGTTCCTAAAAATAACCTGATAATCCATTCTGGACGGATCAGCTAATGAACTGGCAGAGGAAATGTGTACTAAGATTTAACAGGGCGGCATATGCAAATCTTTTTTTTTTTCGTGTTTACTCTTTACCTACTTTCAAAATTGACATTTTTACTTCAAAGGACTCCACCGTACAATGAGTGCCAGAAATATGTGCAATTTACAAACTCCAGAAAAACGCTTCTCTCCTTTCCCATTACTGAAAGAGGCCAATTAATTCAAATGGATTTTAGAAGAAAAATATGTAAATGTTGATGATGATGCAAATAAATAAATGAGAACTTAGAAACTGCTATGGCGTGCATGTTGCCCAAAAGGCAACGTCACAAAAAGTTTGCAACCACATTGTGTCCCGAATTGTAATAGCTATAAATCCAGAAGTCAGCATCATTTTTAATCTTTTCAATGACACTCTGTTATAATTTAGATTTAGATATTATATTTTCAGACTTCCAGATGCAAGCTTACATTTAATTTCCTATCTTGATTAATAACGTGATCATTTCTAAGCACAAACGCGTCTAAAAATGGTGTTTCTCAAAGGTGTGTAGCCACTGTTATTTATTCAAGCTTTACTCAGGGACATTGAGGGGTCACATCTGGCTCAAGAAACTCCCTGATTGAAAACTGTAATGGAGGTCACAGGTTCGTCTCCCTTCATCTAAGACCAGTTCAGGCCAAGCTCATGCCCAGTCACCAGAACCAGTGGTGGAAGAAGAACTCAAATTCACTCGGGTAAAAGTCATTTCAAGCAGTAGAGAGAAAAAAAAAAAAATCAAATTAACACTCAATGGCATCCTGGGTCGAGACTGCCTTTTGTGTCCATCATAAATCATACATTTTGTAATATTTTTATTCGGTAAAAAATTAATACCGGTACCCAGTAAATAGTAAGTGAGTGAGCCGAGCCAAGAGTTAAACCACTCAGTCTTGCCTCAGATATGTTATCGGTGGATCCTCCTCCCCCATCTCATCGACTGTATATTCATCAAATTCTTGGATCGGTTGTGCGCACAGGCTTTAAATTGTCGATTTCCTGTGCACCGAGCTGACTGTCACACAAGGGTGAGGGGCGCTCAGCGAATGGAGGGATTAGCAACGGAGCCAGTCTGCCGCTGCCTCTGTGCGGCTGGATCAGCCGAGGGCCGCAGCCTCCTGCGAGGCTGCCCTACAGGTGCCGCGGTTTTCCATCGCGGCGGCCAGGCGCTGCCGAGCAGATCCAGGACACACAGGCGGGATTGAATCTGCAAGGTGACCTGTCAGTCCCCTCGGCATCACCAAGGAGCCGGAGGAGATGGATGGGGAAGAGGTCCTCCGGAGGAAGGGCAATGGCTGGAGCAAATATCCTACGTTCAATGTCACAGGGAAGATAAAAAAAAAAGCCCCCCCAAGTCATCAGTCACAGCAGAACCCGAATTGAGGGATGGAACAAATAAAATGCAAGTACAGCGCGTGGACAGATAAGCCTCGGTCAAATAAACCTCAATGGCTTCTGAGGCTGAAGTGGACAGGCGGCACATCCATTTGCCCCGTTGGGGTGTGACATGTCCAGGTGTTTCAGTAGACTTGTGGAAAAAGACGAGTTTGGCAGGAAAAGCCCACGGGGGGGCCCCTCAGATCACCCCGGTGTGTCTGTGAGCGTGAGCCTGCGCCTGCCTGCGCTCAAAACCCGAGCCGCGCACGCAGGACGAGTACGATTTCGTTTCGGACGCCGTGCTGCGGTTCGCTGTTCCAAAACCAAGCCTGTAGCGCCACCTAGTGACTGTCGGATTCAAATTGGGGATTCATTACTAGACACGACCGCTGGAGAGCAGCAGTTGTTTCTACTGCAGCTCCACTGAACGTTCCTCTGTCTTTTCTTGTCAAAGGTCATATTAAGGGCACGTGAGTGGAATATGTGTGGGGAGCTGTCAGTTGAAGGCTGGGAGTTATTTGTATCAATACAGAGAGTCCAAGGGCAAAATAATAACATTTTATTCGTCATCATTGATCAGGTCTGCGGTGGACACAAACTTAGTGTTTTTCGAATTAAAAATGGTAAGGTGATGTGATTACATATCTGTGTAAAGCTTCATCAAGTCATCCGATGAGGTGGGTGGCGTAAAGTCTTTCACGGGCACGGTGGATTTTCACACCGTTAGCCATGCACATGTTACAACAAAAAGCTTCGTTTCAAGGTTGCCTTGCCAAGTTTACCTGAATAGCGAGGGCTCACATCGATGAAAGCGTCAACGTTTGGTCTCTCGCCGGAGTTGCTGCGTTGCTTTGCTTTGACCGAAAGAGAACCGGCAGCTGAGGCCTGCGACAGTGGTCGCTCAGAAAGCTGGAGAAAGTGTCTCTAAATCTGGAGTAGTGTATCATTGTCGACACCTTCATGACGGCCAACATCGCTCTTATTGCACCCTCACCCGTCTACAGCGGTGTGTAACATTCCACACACGGAGATACAACTTATATCAAACGTAACACATTTTTTTGCGACTTCAAGAAGTCAGCGTCTTTTGGTCCTGCCACAGTACATCACCATCGACTTGTGTATAGCAACACACATATGGCTTCGTGTGTGGAACCGGGCGAGCACGGTAGATAACCCTGTGTAGCCATACATTATAACATCAGTGTTTTCGGCCCGACAAATGCCAGGTCCGATGGAGATGGGCCCCCCCCTTTTTTTTTTTTTTTTTTAAGTAACTCATCGACCTCACACATACGACCTTGTTCAATTCCTGACTGACTCATCTGAACTGAACAACGCAAACTTTAAAGTTCACCCCGCTGTCCATAATTACAATCATACGCGGTTAGTGTGGTAGAAGCAACATAAAGCAATGTCCCAGAGGAACAAGTTGTGCGGCAGGAGCCGGTCAGGGGTTCGCATTGTCTTCATTCTTTGGGGTGGATATGTGTATGTGCAGTGTCGGCATTCTAGTACGTCAAACTGCGGTATTGCAGCGTGCCTGCTGATTTGTCCTCGTGTGGCTCTTCACAGAGGCTCATTCAACGTCTGAACCGCTGGAGAGTATTCAGTCTAGACAAATGGCTTGTTGAGAGCCCTCAGACATCTCAGTGGAGTATTCGATGGAGGTATCTCTCTGGGTCGCTCTCTCCTCCTCTCCTGAGTGCTGGGCCCGTTCTAAGCGCTCTGTCAGACGTTCCCGCGGGGATGTGGCTCTCACTCCGCACCGCTGTGGCCCCTGGGCCTCTGCCCGTGGTCCCCACGGCGGGGTGTCGGTGTGGCTCCGGACTGCTGTGGGCTCCGCCCTCAGAATCCACGGCCTCCCCTGCCTCCTTTCTCTGGCTGCTCGGCGACTTCTCCCCGATCCTGAAGCAGATATCGAAATGTGCAATATAGAAACCAACGTGAATTTACGTGAACCCTGCTCTCTTGGGCAGTGTCTCTACCTGAGGTGATTGAAGGCACGCAGACAGTGCGACTCCAGAGCATCTCTCCTGTTGCCCCTCGGCCCTCTGCGGTGACCTCGGGCCCTCAGTCCAATCAAGGCCTGGGCCAGCTGGGCCTCATCCCTGTGGCCCCAAACCAGCTGGGCCCTCTGCTCGGCATCCTGGTCCCCTGCTGCCCTGAACAGTCTCTGGAGCTGGCACAGATTCACGTTGCTGAAAATGTTCCCCGAGCCGGCCTTCCTGCTCCTCCTTTCCGCCAGCCGCCACAGAGGCGAAGGGCCCGCCGCCACGGCGGAGGGCGGGGAGGCGGGTGCAGTATCCATTGGGAGGAACACGGGGAAGAAAATTGCAGCGCAATGACTCTGAAAAGTGCAGAGGAAAGTCATGGTGATTTTTAATCTTCCGGCCAGGGGAGATACTTCAGACTTTGAAGTGGTATTCAAACCCACAACAGAACACCGCTATAGGAGAAGGGGGGGGGGGGGGGGGGGGGGGGGGCAGGGGTCGTTTGGACACCTGTCACAATGAAACTCAGCTGCATGTCCTCTCCTCTCGACTCTTTCATCCTGCTTAACCTATCCCTTTAAGCCCATTACACGGCAGATGCTAGCTTCAGCTCCCTTCTCTTACGTACGCTTTTTAAGTGGGACAATGACATACGGGCATTAGCAGAGCGACAAAGGTCACCAGTGCATTTTGGTCCGCAGGAATTTGTTTTGCATCAATGAATAATAACTACTCAACTAATAACGACTATGTTGTAGAAATGTCCAATATCACCATATGGCACACTCAAGCTTTGTCTAAGTGTTTATCTTGCAGGAAATAACTTTCCATGGGGGGGGGGGAGAGACACACCACACACCGATCCACTTGTGAGCATGAAGTCATGCACATAACCCTTATTAAGTAACCCTTGAAAGGCAACAGCTACCAACACACACTCACAGGCCCGTTTTACTGCATTTTGAGCCAGTCAACATAAACACAACGTCACGGGCGTCTCCATTATTGCCCTCCCACCGGTGCTGTGTGGACAACGAAGTGTCCCCGGATCACTGGTGCACGCGCGCGCGCACACACACACACAGACACCCACGGATCGGATCGTTTAAAGAAACCAAAAGAAACGCACTCGCGAAGTTGTGGCTCTGTCTAACGATCAGATTTGAGAAAAAACAAAACAAAACAAAACAAAAAAAACAGGACCCAACTTACTGTGGATACAACTGTCTCCTGTGGGCAGCGGTGGACGAGAGCGGGAGAACAGGGATCCCGTGAGAGTCATGTGAGAGGACCGAAGCTTCCGCGAGGATTGTGCGGTGCTCCCGGCGGAGCCTCTCCAACACAAAGTGCCACACGGACACACGCAGAAGGCACAATCTGTTTACATCACCTCAGCACTCCTGCTGTCCTTGAGCTCTCCGTAGTCCTCCAGAAAGGGGGCGGGCGGGGTTTCGTGCGCCGACCAATCACCACAGCGATGTCCTCGGCCCCTCCTCTCGCAGGGGGTAGCAGCCCGCTTCTCTCCACCCAATCACTGCTCGAATGCGGGGCGGTGTCAGGAGTTTTTTTTTTTTTTTTTTCTCCACGCCTCCCGGCCACGTAGGGTGTGCGTGTGCGCTGATTGAAATCCATTGACGTCAATGGGCCCCGGTCAGCACGGGGAAACGTCTGCCAACTATCCCATAGGAGAAACGCGTCACACGGTCCCACGACATCAGGGTGACGCGTGGCCACGTACACATCAGCTCTGTAGGAACAGGTCTTGTGTTATGCTCGCACACACGCGCTCAATTGTTGTTGTTGTTGCTGCAGTACAAGTATGAAAACCATCAACCACGCGTTTTGCACAAGTTTACATTTCCACCCCTCCCCGACACACACACACACACACACACACACACACACACACACACAGCCCAGGGTGAAGGGGGGGCCGCAGCCGATGAGGACATGGATGGATCCGTCCAGCAGAGGAGGAGCAGGCTTTGAGTTTTGAGGCCGCCCCCTCTGTGTGCCCCCCCCCTTCCCTTCCCTCCCTCAACAGAGGAAACGGAAAAGACGAAACATAGGCTACAAGAAGGGTTTTCATTTCAAAACCCCGGGGCTGTGGAAAGAACACAGTTCCCTTTTCCCCCCTTGTTTTCCCCCACTTATTTGACCTTTCACAGTCGGACCACTCCCTCACTTCCACTTTGTGTCCATCTTTTTTGTCTCTCTCCCTCCAGCTTTTTGCAGCTGGCAGAGCACCCGCCCTGTTCGTTCGGGAGGGGATTCAAAAAATCAGGGCTCCGAGAGCGAGCGGAGGGGGGAGAGAGATGCCGCCGCCGCCGCCGCCGCCGCTGCCGCCGCAGCAGGTGAGGAAGAGGGTCCTGAAGTTGCTCGGGAGCTTTTGGGGAGTCGCCCGCCTCCTGCAGATCGCCTTCGGCGCCGGACTGTGGGTCACCATCGCCGCCAACAAGTACGAGGGCTCCATCCACTTCGTGCTCTTCGTCGCCGTCCTCTTCTGGCTCCTCACCCTGGCGCTCTTCTTCCTCACCCTGCTGGACAAGCAGGACCTCGTGCCGCTGCTGGGGGGCGAGCGCTGGCTGTGCACCAACCTGGCGCACGACGTGGCCGCCGCGGTCCTCTACCTGCCGGCCATCGGGGTCATGATCTACAAGACGGACCGCAACTCGTACTGCACCCTGGAGCAGTACAAGCACTCGTGCCTCTACAAGGTGTACCTGACCGCCGCCGTGTTCGCCTGCCTGTGCTGCGCGGCCTTCCTGCTGTCCGTCATTTACGACGCGTGCAGGAAGTGTCGGGGCGCGCAGACGGTCATCTGATGGGGACTCCAAGGAAGGATGGATGGATGGGTGAGGGTGGGGGTGGGGGGGGGTTTTATCCACAGCAAGATGAGGAATAGTTAACTTCACTGTAATTTAACTCGACATCCACACGTCCATCAACTTTTCTCTCCTCACCACCCAACGTATAGCACCGTCCTCCCTGTGGCCTTGTGACTGACTCACTTGTGCGTAACGGTTACTGACACACAACCCAGCAGCTTCCAGTAAAAAAAAATACAGGCCTGTGTCTGCACAGGGTGGGAGTGTGGTTGGAAAGGAGAAGTAGAATGCCTCTTTGTTAAGGTACACGTGTTTGTCTTCCTCCAGTGGTGTTTCAGGCCATGTGTTCACTTCTTGAGTTCATTGTTATTGTTTATTCAATTCATTGAGTGTCATTTCTCCTCAAAGAAAATCCTTCTAATATTCCTGTTGGGAGTTATTCTAGTGGGTATGCAGTATAATGGTCAAGTGCCTTAACATGTTTTGTAGATTTGCGTCGTTACCAGGGAACTGTCCTGCCAAAGCCTCTCGTAGCGTTAGTGCAGTTGTTTTTAACAAGGGATTGTTTTCATTCAGTGTTTTTTAAATAAGTATATATTTTTTATCTGTGTGTTTTTGTATGAAAGCAAACCATACTGAACAGTAACTGAAGTGCGATGGACACTTGTGGTCATCCGTTTTGACCAGTACCGTTTTTTTCTAACTCAATCATTGCATACAGTATGTGGCTTGTGTCAGAATGCTGTGTACTCACAAGGTTGTGAAAACAACCCCACAATATTGATGTGATTGGTGCTATAGTGTGTACGCTGAACAAAAAAAAACATTCCTTTATGTTAAGCCAAAGAGCAAAAAGAGCAACAATAAAGACCAGTAAGTCAGAAATAGTGAGATGATTCTTCGGTTAAAATCTTGTATTTGTTTGCCGGCGTGTGTTTAAAATGCTCCGGTATTTTAATTTCAGTACCTTGACTGGAATCTGGAGAAAGAGCTTGGCCAAGTGCACAAAGTGTGCCTTTGATGGCTTTTTCCAAATTAAACACAGACTTAAAGAGTCCAGGGACGGAAACCCTCAGGAGCTTCCTGGTTGGGAGATAAAAGCCCTGGCCAATCAGCAGACACCATTTAACCACATGAGAGACACAGATCCTTTGTCCTGCATTGGTCCTTGACAGACAGGAAGAGAGACACATGAACATAAAAAAAGCATCTGCTGTCTGATGTATGTAATGTGCATGTTGCACTGGGAGTCAGCAGAGTGTGTGTGTGTATGTGTGTGTGTGTGTGTGTGTAGTAATCTGGGAAGAGGCTTGTTCTTACCGGAACAGTCTGTTGGGGTTCTGGAGGTGGGCTAAGATTCAGCCAATGAAAGCAACGCCAAGCCGTGGAGGATGATTCAGTGTCTCATCTACTCCTGTCAGCATGGAGTTCCTAATAGCACACAGCAGACAAGACTTATACGTAAGGTAATGTACCATTAGAACGTCTGCATGGCTCTGCAATTCCCTCTCAGTTTTGTGCTTCTGCTCTGGACACTTGTTGCCGTCACGGATTGAGTGAAACACGCAGCAGGTTACACAACTAACACACAAACACACTTTTTGCTCTCCCCTTGTACACTTCCATGATGATTTTTCTTGGACGGGCGTATTGGGGTTAAAAATGTGACATTGTAACAGCTTCAGAATTGCATCCAAGATCCAAAACTGGGAAAGCTAAAGTATTTAGTTAGAGTTAGAGTAAAAAAAAAAAAAACAGCACCAAAAAAGAAAGAGTGGTATTTGATACCAAAACAGCCGCTTCCAAGAGTATCTGCTGTTGCCTGATTCAAACCAGTATCAGCGACCTATTTAATGTGAGTATTTAAGAGGTAACGTGGGAAACTAAAGTTGGTTTCCTAATTTGGGTTTTTCTTTTCAGTTCGTTCTTCAGCACTAAATTATGCATGCACCTTCCTGTGCAGTGACGACATTGTGTTTATTTGTGTTGTGTGAAAGCGCAAGGTGACATCTGTGCCCAGAGTCACGGGAGTGGAAGGGTTAATTTTAACCAGCTGCAGCCCCAGGATGTAAATCTAGCAGTCTGAAGGAGGAAACACACACACACACACACACACATACACTCGCACTCCAATCCAGCCATTTCCCCCCTCAAAGATTTCCACAAATGTGTCGTCCTGTCCACGTGTCGGTGTCTGCAGAACCACTGCTGTATACAGCCAAATCGGGGAAAGTACACAACAGTCCTGTGTGCCGCATAAACAAAGCGCTGAATCCAGGGCTCAGTTTGATATTGAAAGTAACCATGGTGAATCACTTCAGTTTTGGAAGACCCACAACGACAGCATGTGCTGACGATTAAGACCAGAAAATCATTCTCCACATTTGATCCGAATGTCTTTCGGAGCTTCCCACATTAACCTTATTATTATTTCATGCAGACCACAGTTTACAGAAGTCCTGTCTGTTCAGAAATGTCCGTTTTGTATGTGTGTTATGACAAGTACAGGTTTTAACATGACTCGGGACTCTTATGTTGCCTCCAAACACAATTAGAAGGGTGTGGGCACTACTAAGCAGACCGACTCAAGAAAACTCAGACAACTTGGACATATAGAGCCAAGAGGTTCTCTCGGGTGCCAACTGCGTGATATTTACTTTGGTTACTCAACCAAAGAGACATTTCCTGTATGTGCTCTCCCACCCGTCTGCAAGCGACCAAATGTCCAATAGTCATCACACCAGGTTTTCTCTCCCGGAAAGCATACCATGGATACTGCTCTCACGGATTGATGTGTATTATTTTAAAAAAAAAGAAAAGATCGCCAATTTTTTTATTCATAAGACCGTAAAAAGAAATTCAAATGCATGACAATGACACAGCTCTGAATCTTTGCTCAAGCTGAACGACTGGAGAGATTGAAAAAGGACGAGAATGTCTTTGATCCGTTTCAGAAACAAATCCCAAGCAGCCTTGTTTTCGCTGGACGTTCTCACAGGCCAGAAGAGCCCGTTGTTACACAGAGAGTTTACTGGACCAGGTGTGCATACTTGGTTGATCGGAACCCACTCGGCGCTGTGGTCCTAAACTGGAGGAGCTCAGATTTGCTTTGGACAGAGCACCTCCACTGGAAATGACCCACCAAGCGTTTGTGCGGGTAACTCCAAGAGGAAGTGCCGTCTGCTTCCTAAGCGAGAATCTGTTTTAGCCTCCTATCCACTTTAGGAGACTCACTTGTACACACATGAAACATGAAAACACAGACAGGCGCACGCAAGCAGCGCCCTGTTAACCACACTTTCATCCGATACTGCTGAGATGCACATTCCACCGCAGAGGAGAGGGGAAAAGGGAAGGAGACGGGCAGAACAAGTGAATGTGCAATAGGGGAAGACGTGCAAATATCCCTGATGTAAAGATCCCAGCGTGAATTTGTGATTGACGTTTCCTGTGTGCGCGAAGGCCTAAATGGGCACAGTGTTCCAGGCACGCAGGCCCTGTAGTTCGCCAGTGGCACCCGCCGGTTACAGCTTCCTAACATGAAAACTGAGATGACCGATTCCACATCTGTTACAGCGGCTCTCGTTGGATGGCCCGCCTGAATGGGCACAGTGTTGCATGAAGACATTGGCAGCCAGTGGTGAGAAAGGGCGATGGCTATTTATAGAGCCCTTGAAAATACCGCAGCTTCCTTCACGCCGCCAATCCTGAGCCGAGATGCTCACAATGTGTTGCAGAGTGAATGAGTCGGGGGAAGTCGGAGCAAAACAGAAGGGGGATGGTTTTGTGGTCACTGGGTGGATACATTCACTAATTTCCTGTCTGACATTTAATGACTCTTGACATGTAAGTGCAGCTTACGTTAGCAGCAACTCTGTCATTCGTCACCTTTCATTGTTTTCACTCACTGCCACACAATATCATAGAGGGAATTAAAAGTGACGTGTCATTTCCCCTGTGACTAAAATCCAAGGTGGGATTCTTTAAAAAGAACAACGGAGGAACGCTGTACAAGTGCATATTTAGTGCAGTGTAAGTGGACACACACTGGGAAGTAAAACAAACATTCTTTCCAAGCGTGGATCATGGAGATCTGATAATAGCCCACATGGCTCTGAATTCTTTCCCAGCCACACAATTCACACGCAGAAGCCCAGCTCCTCTCTCACACGCCAGGCTCGCTGCTGATGTAAGATGTTTGAAAAGAAAAAAAAATATGTACACACGAGTGTCCAGATTGCACCAGATTAAACTCAACATTTTAAACAAAGACAATTTCCCCCACTAGGTGGCAATAGAGGGTCAAACAAAACATTTGATTTCATTCAGAGAATTCAATACTTCTACATTCTTTTCATTCACACTATGACATATAGATAGATAGAGAGATATATAAATAGAGAGAGAGAGATAAAGAGAGAGAGAGGGAGAGAGAGACACACACAGACAGAGAGAGAGAGAGAGAAAAAACAGGGTGAAAGTAAAGTACAGTTCACAGTTTGAAGGTCGAGCACAGACCCCGTCACTGACGCCCATCGCTGTCATTGGTGGAGAAATAAAGAAAAATACGGACATTGGCGGAATTTGAACCAGGAAGTAGTGTGGGGGGCGTAACTAATCCACGCACTAAAAGTGCCCATTGATTTATCTGCAGCGAGTTGACCTGTCTGCTCCTCTGAACGGGGAGCTCCTGAGTTCCCTTAAAAACAAATTTCAGGGTGACATCGTCATCGTTAAAATAATGGCTGCCTACAAATTAGTGCTGATCCGCCACGGAGAGAGCATATGGAACCAGGAGAATCGCTTCAGCGGCTGGTTCGATGCGGATCTGAGCGACACCGGGGAGAAGGAGGCGAGGAGAGGGGCACAGGCCCTGAAAGGTGAGGACTCTCCCACCGCCATCGTGTCCCCGACGTGCTGCAGTTCGATGGGCGGCTGGGGTTACATAACCAGCAGAGGGGATTGTTTTCATGTGGCTCTGCGGGAGCAGTGGTTTCTCACGGCCGTGCAAGTCACATTGCAGACTTGTGGTTCCCAGAATGCAATGTGAGGGAACTTTACAGACTAGTCATTTAAAGTGTAATAATAATAATAATAAAAAAAATGCATGCCACCCCTGTGCCCCTCGCTCTTACAGATGCCGGCTTTGAGTTTGACATTTGCTACACCTCGGTGTTGAAGCGGGCCATCAGGACACTGTGTATGGTCCTGGAAGGCATCGACCAGATGTGGGTGCCGGTGCACCGGACCTGGCGGCTCAACGAGCGCCACTACGGTGGCCTGACGGGCCTGAACAAGGCCGAGACGGCCGCCAAGCACGGAGAGGCTCAGGTGAAGATCTGGAGGCGCTCCTTCGATATCCCTCCTCCCTCCATGGGCCCCGAGCATGACTACTACCCTATCATCAGCAAGGTGAGATATCCTATCCGGCAGTGCACTGCATACAACCGTGGACCTCGAAATGCTTTCGTACACAGTGGGAAACCTAATCAAGTCCACACAGGCAGAATCAAGGGGAGGCATGACCACAGCGAGCTGCTGTCCTGCGGGAAACCACCTGTGGCCCCATGATCACTAAAGATTGAGTCCCTTACTATGCTAATGCTATTGCCTAGGGGTATGTACACATTGAGTTAATATATGACTGAGAGGAATGAGCTCTGCTTCAAGTTCAAAGTTCAGTGATGGTAGAACCAAACCGATCACGTCTGTCTCCCCTGACGGGGGCAGCCAGACATGAATGTGCAGTAATCCTGCAATGGCCAGTAGCAATAATCACACTGAAATAGCTGATTCATTTTTCTTATAAACATGTCATGTCCCAGATTGGTTTCACATCGATAGTGTCTACTGTATGCACAAGCTCTCGTATACATGTATTTACATTCATTTAACATACATCTCACATTGGAACACGTGTTGACTCGGAATCACTGTTACACAAACGGGGTCTCTCTACTCCAAAACAAGGTTATACTGACTTCCTAAAGAAGCAGATTAAATATAGACAGTATTTCTGACCTTGGTCAGTTGTGCATCTTATATACTGATTGTCCTCCCTGCAGGATCGTCGCTACGCAGACCTGACTGAGGAGCAGCTTCCTTCCTGCGAGAGTCTCAAAGACACCATTGCACGGGCTCTGCCCTTCTGGAACGATGTGATCGCCCCTCAGATCAAGCAGGGGAAGAGGGTGCTCATCGCTGCCCACGGAAACAGCCTGAGGGGGATTGTAAAGCACCTGGAGGGTGGGTGATTGTTATAGTCAATCAATCACACCACCTACTTAGTGGGGGAAGGATTGCTACTTTTTCTGGAGCGGCTCAGTCTTTAGAGATCCTCTGTTTGAATAAAAATGTTTCTGGAATGTTTATGCCTATATTAGATAATGATAATGGAGAGAGATGACAAAGAAAAAGGGAGAGGGAGATAGTCCCTGGTTTAAACTGCAGTGGAGAAGTGTTATTTACGGAAGATAAATGCTTCTACAAGGTGTCAAGGGGGTAATCTATGGTTAATTTACCATATAAGTTCATTTAAAATGTTTCTGACGATTTCCATTGGACAATGTCAGAGTTTTAGATATTAAGGACATATGGTTATATATATACTGTATATATACATATATATATATATATATGTATATATACTGTATATATACAGTATATATACTACATCGTCAACAATCTTGGTAGAGAAGTGTTTTAACTGTTCTGCTCTGCCACCTGCAGGAATGTCGGACGAGGCCATCATGGATTTGAACCTGCCGACAGGAATCCCCATCCTCTATGAACTGGACAAAAACCTGAAACCTGTGAAGCCAATGCAATTCCTGGGAGACGAGGAGACTGTACGCAAAGCCATGGAGGCTGTGGCTGCTCAGGGAAAGGCCAAGAAGTAAAGAGATAGCAAAAATAGTGTGGCTGATGGTTTTAATGGCAAACAGACGGCTGGCATCAGATTGGTGTTTTTTCCTAACCCTAATTTATTTTGGATTCCTATACATGATCTATTGTAGATTGTTGTCAATCTTACCCTACCTGTACAGTACAGACGAGGAAGATGGCGAATGGTTTGGAGGGCCAGAAAAGCCAAAGTTCTCAAGAAATTGTGAATGGTTGTGAATAGTAACATTTCCCATTGATAATAAAACGTTTAATAAGTTGCACTGAACTAAAATGAATTAATACTGATGATAAATGATGACCTTCTTTGTGTACTTCAAATGTTAGCTATTGGCCAGTTTAATAATAATACAAGTGTATTTTAAATGGGATAATATGTACCGTTTTTCAATTGCACATGTGTTTAGGAAGTTAAATGCGTGTCTTCACACTGACTTTATTATTACCTGCCCAGGACTCCAATAGATATTTTCAGAGGAATAATGGATATTGTAAGAGGATTTTAATTGTATTTCTTTGAAATAGTTAAATGTTGTATGACATCTATAACATAAAAGGGACCACTTCAAAGTCCGCACAATTAATGTATCCTCACTTTTAAAGTAAAGGTATGTCATTGATACGTTCCATTGATAAAGGCATGTAAATTTGCAATCTCTTGCAGTTTTTTTTTTTTTCTCTAAAAAATATAATTCCCTGGTCAATTGTTCTGGTGTAATAAATGTGAACTTCTGTCCAAATCCATGCTTACCATTGAGTCTGATTGTATTGAATACATTTTTTTTTAATCTTATTCTCCCCAGTATAGTTGTCAGACAACTATTCTCACACATGGATTTAGGTTGCATACTAGCCATACTGCATACAGCATGTTCAAAGTAGCACTGCAACTGTGGGATTAGATTTTTAAGGAAAAAACCCCACAAAGGAATCATTTCATAATTCCAAAATCATTTACAACTCCAAGCAGGTCACGGAGGATGGGTCGGTGAGATCATCGAAAAAACAAATCATCCGTATGAATATAATTATAGTCATATATTGTGAAACAGGGTCAATGATGCGGCTCAGTGAAATATATGTACTACTCCTTTAATGTGGCAGCCTGCTGGACTCCAAGTCCCACAATCTCTAGCGCACAGTGAAGTGTCAGTGCGGCGGCAGGCGGGCGAAAGTGTGATTAAGAAGCCGTCGTTAGCATTGGAGCTCGCGGACCACGGTGTGCTTTTGTTTATGTTTGTGTGTGGTTATGGACATTGTGTCCTTTCCCCAGGATGAAACAATCTACCGAAAACCACCGCGGGAACACTAAGATACGAAGGTAAGAAGGAGAGAACACACCGACACTGCCCATTGCTAAATCGGAAGCGCGTTAGCCTGCTAGCTAAACAAAGCACTCCTGGGTGCTGCGGCTTGCTAATGTTACACTTTGAATTCAGCCAGGCACTGGTGAGTAAATGCTAGCGTCACTTCTTTCCGAGCTGTGGGCAACGCTGACACCTGTCAGGGGAAGTTAAAGAACTAACAACACCGCCACAGTGTTTATCTGTGAACACCACCTCAAACGCATGTAATCGCAACCTTCGCTAGCTACGCCGAGCAGCGCTAGCCTCGATGCTGATGAATTCATATCAAACACGTTGTTTGTGATGCTCCTGGCCCTGTGCTGGGTGTGTGTATGTGTGTGCGCGCGCGCGCGCGTGTGTGCGCGTGTTGGCAGCAGCAGGTGTACAGCTCTTATTGGTCTCAGCCAGACGCCTCGGGCTCTGCGTGTGACGCCTTAGCGACTTCTCTTCAAAGTCGGCTATGGCTTTGACTTCCAACCTGTCGACGAAGGCTCCCGTGATGACCACACGCACATAACATGTCCGGTCCTCCTTGTCTTTGCAGGACACTCGCGGGAGTCTTTCCTCCGAGGAGCACAGGTGGGTGCGACACTGTCACGTTGGTCTCGCGTCGTTCAAAGTGCAAAAAAGAACACTCGGACCAGGTCACTTTTAACTTGCACCGAAGCCAGAACCAGAGGCAGCAACGCGGTCGTCCGCGCGTTTGTGTGTGGTGCCAATCCACAGCCGTGTTACGAATCCATCCCGCCGTGTTGTTGTGATGTTCGGTGTTTCAGGGGGATTGAGCTGGGGTAGTTTGTCAACAGCATTGCCAATTGTCAGGCTAAGTTTGTTGTCGTCCGTGCGGCGTTTTCCTTTAAGTGGGTGAAGACAAAACATTCTCATTTAAATATTGTTCTTTTTGTATTGACGTCAACATTTGTTTGTTTAGATCGTTTCCAGGCGTTATCTGGAGTCCTTTTTTGAGTGGCTTTTTCTCACTTTGTCCCTCAAAACTCCCTAAATTGCTCAAGGGTGAGTCTCTCCATTATTTAAAAACCTTTAATCCATGGAACTTTTTTAAATGTAGAAAAAAAAAGAAAGAAAGAAACCTCATGACTATGCAAACAGGGTCGTTGTTCATTGTTGCCATACTTTCATTTTATGCTTTAATAATAACAATTGAAGACATAGTGTCCTGTTAATCCCCTTACTGCTTATTATTACATGTATTAATTGCTCATTTCACCATTTGCTGCACACCTAATTTAACTAGCCTGAGAAACTGTAGGAAAGGAGTGAGTCAATTCCCTTTCAGTTTGAATGGAACAAATCTGTCTTGTGTCAGATAAGATATGTCATCACAATGTATTCTTTTCGCATGCTCAGTGTCGCATCTCCTCTCAAAGACATCGCAGGTGTCGGACTTCTGCATCTGCAAAATATTGTCTCAGCAACTTTGTTTCTCTTTTTGGCCAAATTGCTTTTGTTACCTTACACAACGCTGCTATAAATACGAAAATGCAAAGCAGACCTTCTAGGCAAATCTGTGTACTAGAGTCTACCAGTGCGGCTAGAGTCGGGAATGGAAAACCGAATGCAGCAACATACAGCACCATTTTAAAATCTAATGATCTTATGTATTGCCTTCCTGCTGGAGCTAATTCATCATAGATATAACACTGTTCCCATGATATATTTTAAAGCTTACCATTAAAATAGAACTGCATAGATTTGAGATTTTGGGAGTGTTGTATTTTGTGAATGTATGTGTGCAAAAATAGCCTTTTTAAAATCTGTCTGAAAACTGTCACATGGTGGATGGATGAGCTCCAGCCCTGGGCATCATGGTCCCTGAAATGACAGCATATTCAACCCTGTTCAGACTACACTCGATTGCACATCTTGCCATTTTGTTTCTGTGTTTCAGGGAAGGTCCTCGCACTCCAGCAGCATTCCCTGCCCCATTCCACATCCTTTCACGAAGACACGTCAATGAAGCCCTCCCAGATCCCCAAACAGCTGTCTCACCCGTCACCAAGGAGAGTTTTACCACTCAAAAGCCCTGACCCATACCAGAGGGAAAGATTTCAGGGTCAATGTCAGCACCCTCCTCATCCTGTGGGCACAATCCATTCATCAGACAGCCAAGCTTACTTTGGAAGCCCAACTATTAGCCTCTTTCACATGCCAATGGACAAACTGGGTCCCCCTCAGCAACCTGCTCAACATCAAGGCTCTTTCTACACATCACACGCTGTTGCAATCAGCCAATCTGACTTTTATTCCTCCACAAATAGGCCACCGTTCTCACCTACTATTGCCTATCCCCATGGTCCCACTCAGTTCATGAGGGATGTAAGCAACTACACCCCGTCATTCCACATCCGGAGAGATCAAGTAACCGAACACAAAGTCGCCTGTTCAGGAAGTAAAAATGGAACTTCAGAAAATCAAGAATCAAAGGAGGTATTCTTTTTTTCTTTCCTTTTTTTTTTAACTTGGTATTTTCCTAACCTGTTATTGTATAAAGTTTCTGGTTTATGACCTCCACTGCAGAATAAACGTAATGCTGAATGGTTTTGGCCCTTGACATGCTCTCTTTTAGGCTCCTTCCAGTGACGTGAGGACTACCATACCTTCTGCCCAACCGCACAGGCCCCCTGTTGTCCAATTCACCAATGCCAGATTTGCTGAAGTTCACCCACAGCCCCTCTCACACTCGGATCACTGGAACCCTGGTAACAGCCACTGGTCCCCACGTGGTCACCAGCCTCCTCGGCGTACCCCCACTTCTGACAGAAGTTGTGGTTCGGCTCTACCCATCATGCACAGCACTGGGGCTCCCTACCAGGTAGAGTTTATTTATTTCAAAGTTTATGTGTAGTGAGTCTGTGATCTTGTTTGATTTGTTATGTTGCAGTCAGGGTAGAAATGCATTTATTCCACCAACACGGATGCAGTGATGGGTGTTCTTTGGAGCAGTTTATGTATATTATAAACAATAACACTGATTATTGTCACGTTAATGCTCCGTCTTATAGCATGGTTCACATAGAAATGCTTGCATTGCAGTGGAAAATTCACCAAAGGAAACTAAAAGTGGTAAACCAAAGGGATAACTTTGTTTTTTCTTTTTTAGGACCAGCAGCGTAAACAAACTCCTTCGAGTAAAATGTTAGTTCCAGGTAATCCATTTTTATTAAGCTACCCATCTAATCAATTGTTACCCAGATTTGGATATGCGCATTTTTCCTTTCGTCATTGTCAGAATAAAGAACGTAAACGATTTCATTTCAGAAATCGGGAACATGTAAACAAAAGCAATAAATACCTTTTTGTCCTCTCCTGTCACTAGCAGTGGACTTGAATGGCTCATCACCGAAGAGGCGCAGGGAGTCCGATGACTTTGACAACAATGCCAAGAAACTTTGTGTTCTGAGTGCAAAGACTGGCGAAGCAAAAAGACCAAAGCCAGCGTTTTACGGCTCCGTCGCCCTTTCCCTCGTGCCGTCATCGAAGGATCCTCCAGTCGCGGGAACCACAGAGCCGTCATGTGGCCCGTCTTCGCGGGGACGACTGTCACCCGCAGTCAAACCCGCCCAGTCCTCCGGTGCTTCACAGTCACTCGAACCTTGCTTAAAAAGACAATCATCGAACAGGGCAAAGGTGGCACATAAAAGTCCCGCTGAGGATGGCGATGTGAAGTCGGACCAGTTCAAATCGCCTTCCAAGACTGCTGAAAGAAGTGTGAAGAAAAGGGAAGAGGAAAACAATAAAAGGAACAAATTGAGCACTTTATTACCTCCTCAGATTCCCCAGAAGCTAATTAGTAGTTTACTGGATGATCACAGCAGTACTTCAGTTTTACCAGTCATGACGCCGAGTGCAAAGACGAGCAGCTGCGATCCCGCGTCGGCCTCGAAACGTAACGCTGGCTCTCTGAGCTGCCGGAGAGCAAAAAGGACTAAAACTGACCACTCACGAAGAGCCGCTGTGACGCCTAATGAGACGGAGGAGCTCTTCACCCCTGATCCCATGACGTACGTCATCAGCCCTGCGCTAAAGACCGCACAGCCCAAGCGCGACGTGGGAACGATAAAATCTCCCACCTCGGACAGAAGCTGTCCATCCAGCACTGCCATCAGAGGCTGTGCTCCGGTTGCCGCCCCCTCTTGTCACAAAACTCAGACCTCCACAATAAAAGGTTCTTCCAATGCGGAGGACATCACAATGCCTTGGGTAGACAGACTGCAATGCCTGCTGCCCACTGTAGCTCTAAAGCGGGTAAAACTAGAAAGTGCAATTCCCCTTCGCTCCGAAGACGGGGAGCTCAAAAACGGTACCGCCGCTTGCTCAGACCGAATGCTCATGGCGGAGTGTGTCGAATCTGACGCGAAGCCCGCGTCCCCCCTCCCCAACAAAGCCACTCTAGAGACCGACTCCGCAGCCTCCGGACAAACTTCTCGGCCTCCGTCGGCGGAGAGGCGGTCAAATGAAGGGCACGTTAAGCAGGTTGATGACGAGGATCCCCTAGACATGGAACTGGACGTGGACCTGAGCTTTGCGTTAGACCTGGATTGCACTCAGAGCTCCCAGAGCAGCGAGGACGAGCAGTTGGTTTCCCTGCAGCAGATGATGGAGCGCATTACAAAGCCTCCAGACACGCCGGAGAAGGGAACCTTCTCGGATCCCGGTACTCCCGGACAGCGCCGCTGCCACTTAAAACCTGTAAGCGCCATAGGCCGTGTCTTTATTGGACAATCATTTAGGAATTGCACGCCTACAGGCTTGAAGGACCAGTAAGTCTAAACAGTATGTCATTTGTGGCGTTTCCCCACTGCAGTCGCTGTCGTCCGCCACAAAGCCAGGCCCCTACAAAAACAACCTTGATCAGATGCTGAAAGAAATCACCACAAACAAGAAGTATGCAAAGTTTACACTCCATAACCTTGTTCCTTTGAGGCCACGGTTGGTGTATTTGAAAGGAGTTAACTTTCCCCACGTTTCTTTTTTTATTTTCACTTTTCAGAGCTAAAGAGGTCGAGGTGCAGCTTCAAACTGCATGCCAGGAAGACCTTTTGAAAATTGCCGAATATGAGGAGGCTGTGGAGAACCAGCAGGAGGGAATCTCCGGTGAACAACAGTAAGACGCGCACTGAGACTCGAGACCTCGGCAGTTGGACTTGCGCAGCGGTTGATGATAATTTGCATTTGTACATTGTTGTCCCATTTGTTTTTCCAGGGAATTCCTGCAGCGCTACTCGCTGATTTCCAATGCAATCAGGGAAGTGCCTCCAGGGGAAGCGGTGTTCAACCTGGAAAAGTTTGGCCAGATCTTCAACCAGGGCACACTGCAGCTCAGGCAATGCCTGGTCCATCCTCAGGGGACGGCGCAGAAAACGCTTCTCTGGTGAGCTGTGTGCAATGGTGCAACGTTCTCTGTCTGAACAACATCCTCTGTCATGCCAGGTCGCGATATCGGAACAACAACATTTAAACTGGACACAGATTGTCCCCATGGCATGCTAGTTAATCATTCTGGAGACCCTCTGGCCTTTTGGTCAGGCTTAGGTTAAAAGTACCAATGAGCAACTGCTTTTTGTTGTCAAATTCCAATAGTTGAACTTGTTTATAGTCGATTATGTCTCCGGTGGTCCCCCGGGATTCTTATCACACCACTATCGGTTCAAAATTGCAAACAACAAACTTAAAATAGTGGATAAAGCAATTCGATTTTAATGACTCCAGGAACTGTCCATTTTGGCTGCCCTCAACTCAAATATATATTTTTTGCATAGTATGTTGTTAGCTCCATCCGGTATTGTACCGATCAGAACAGGATATTTAAACCCGAATTTTAAAATGAAGTTATAAATCAATCATTACGTATGCTTTGGGAATGAACTGTCTCACAACGGGCCACACTGTTCAACCACAATATTAAAGTCAGTTACCCGGTGTACTGTTGTGGCTGACTGGGGTGCTTTTCCCTTTTCTCTATTAGGTCCAGTGCTGCTCAACTGAGATTGCATCTGACTATTGGTTTGTTCCAAGAAGCTTACGACTGTCACTCGCCCTGCCCGACTCAGATTTCCCGTTTCCTGTTCAAGGTAGGCCCCGCGCACCTGTTGCTTATTATTAATATAAGTATTTGTATTTTAAGTATAAAAAATCTCAGAGATGTCATTTTTGTCAGATGATGTCGGTCCATAGTGAAAGGCTTGTATCCGAGAAGACCCTGCAGGCCCTCTGTGACATCGCCTGCACTGCTGCTCATCAGATGGGTGAGTGTGCCCTCCACCCCACGCTTTGGGTGATGTCTCAATGCACACGTTGTTTTTGTTTTTTTGTTTTTTTTTAGGCATGCTAACACATTTTTCTTTGTGGACACTCTCTCAGTGAAATATGGAAACCAGCAGTTTAAAGTGTGGGTTCCCAGTTTGGCTGATGTGACTCTGGTCCTGATGAATATGGGAGTTGCGTTTGTTACGCTTTTCCCTTTTGAGAAACTGCAGCCTCCATTCACAGAGGGAGATTTGCTGTAAGTAACTTTCTCGTGAATTGTCATTCATTTTGATAAATATCTTATTTGAAATCAGTTTTAGGTTATCATAGGTCAAATAGTCCTCAAATTGATGATAGAAAGAAAAAGTATGTGGCTGTTCCCATTGATTTTCAAATATGTGCCTGGAATTCCTATCCCTTGTTGCTTTATGCTGAATTTTTGTTTGTTCAGGGAGGACGAATGTATCAAAAGCCACAGTCCTTCATGTAACAAAGAACAGAATTCCATCCCTGAACACAACTACAACAACATCTTGAAGGTAAGGCACAATAGCAACGTGTTTTATGCTGCCTTCAATCTCTTACCTACATGTATGGGAGAACAATTTTATTGTTTTACCATTAACCGTTTATTTTTTGTTTTTTTTCTCTCCTTTTGTGCTCTCGGCTGTAGTACCTGTCTTTCTGTCTGGGTCTGTGTCCGCGGGCGTACAGCGACCACGAGCTGCTGTTGCTGCTGACTGTAATGGGAAGGCTAGGCCTCGACACCACGCTCCTCCTCCAGTCCAGTGTGGAAGTGGTTCCGTTACTGTATAAAATTGTCAACAACATCAGGGACTGGGATACTATGGTCTGTACATAAGTCTCATGTTACTATTGGAGCACTTGGGTGTTTTGTAATCTATTTGTCTTAATTCACTATCACACATCAATGATTTGCACACTGTTGTGATTTTCTTTTTTAGCAAATGAATCACTCATTATTCATTTAAAATCCCCTTAGATGCCCAGAATCTGTCTGGCCCTCACTGATGTGACCGATGACCACCACAACATGTGCCAGCTGGTTCAACTCATGCCTGACAGTAAGCCCGGAAAGTAGGTCTTCTTTCTGCTCCCTCCTGTCCGATGAGTAGTGTCACAAATATGTTAAGATATTAATGTATGTGCGCATGTCTCTTTTATATTTCTTGTTCGTCAAGGCAACTGCGCCAACATCTGAGCCTGTCTATGATCTCAAAGCTCTTGGAGGGAAAATGCACCTACAGCCCAACGGAAAAAGAATTTCAGGTAAGCTGTTTCAACGTGACCGTGATCTGGACTGTTTCTTTAAGCACTTCCAATATGTGAGATTTCTTAGCGCGTTAAATAGTTGTTTAAAATATCATTCAATGATGGTGACAATGTAATGAATGTCTGTTGTGATTAGCTCTCTATGCTGAAGCAATACGTGCCCTCTATGCAACCTTCCGCCCTTCGCCGAGGGATGCTGAGCTCCTCCAGCAGGGGTCCGAAAGCTGAAGAAGACATGGTCACTCTGGACCAACAGGTGAGCACAGACTTGAGTGCCTCCTAATTGTATGACCTATAATGACCCGATTTAATTTTTTCCATATCGGTGTTATCTATGTTATTACCCTATTTCTGTGTTTATATTCACACGTTCTTTATTGGAATTTCAGTTTGGGGAAAAAAACGGGATTTTCTTGTTTTTCGGATGCTAATTCATTTGCATTCTCACTGTGTTTCAGTCTTACTACCTCTGCTATAGCCTTCTGACCTTGACCAATGAAGCTTCCAATTTTCAGTTCTTCCCAGCAAATCAGAAGGTATGATTAGTGTACATTTCACTTTTGTCAAAAAAACTGTTGGTAAAAGTGGGGATGCACGTGTTAAATTATGTGTATTTCTCTTCGCTTTCAGGAGCAGCTGCTGAGTCTTTGCACTGTGCTGGAAACGCACGTTAAGTGTGACATCAGAGAGAGCGAGAAATGTCTGTACCGGAGCAAGGTAAACATGATTTTGAAAGCAAGTCATTTGTTTGTATCTGTGTCGAAATGCCATACCAAATAGACAATAGCAACTGGTGTGAAGTAATTTGAGTCGAGGCATGTTAATGTTTTTTCACAATAGTATCGGAAAAGCCACTGTTAAATCTCGAGTAAAAGCTCATTCCTGCCACTCATCCAAAGGGTCTGTAGAATCTGATTGACAAATGTCAACCTCCCTCTCTTTCCTCTAGGTTAAGGATCTACTTGCCAGAATCACCACCAAGTGGCAGCTGCTGCTTCAGAGGACCAAGCCTCTCCATGTACAGTTTTCCCACACTCATGAATACTATATTGTATATGTGTATAGTGTGTGTATGTATGTGTGTATACTATATTGTATACGTGTATAGTGTGTGTGTGTGTGTGTGTGTGTGTGTGTGTGTGTGTGTGTATATATATATATATATATATATATATATATATATATATATATATATAATATGTCAATCTATTTATTTTATTGTTCATGTTTGTCTTACAAAGGATCATGGCAATTGCCAGTTTCATAGCAATTCAGGCTATTTTTCTCAAAAGTATTATCTGGTTTTCATTCTCGTTGGTATATTTTTTTGTCCATTAGGGCAAGCTCTATGATTACTGGAAACCTCCGCCTGTGGATGCAACCATCAGTTGCCAAGAAGATCTCAATATGGAGGACCATGACAATGGGGAGGATGATGTGTCGGGAGAGGATAAACTAGAGGAAGACACCGATGAAGCTGAAGAGAATGAGGTTGTAATGGCGTCTGAGGAAGAGGAGGCGGTTTAATATATATATAGTCTTGTTGTTAAGGCTGAAATTGTCCTACAGTGTTAACTTGTCCTCCTCGATCCCTATTGTTTCATTGTTGACACAAACATTTATTGTATATTTTTGAATACAGCTATTTTAGAAGATATCACAATGTTTTGAATGCTGAGGCCTATATTTTGGTTAATGCGCAAGAAAGCAAAATATAGATTTAAGGTATGTTTTGTAAATGAAGTTGATTTCAAAAGTATGTAAATTACCAACACTGTTTTAATGCATTCCGTTTTGTACAACTGTGGATTGTTTGTGTGTGATCTACTGCAGTTGAGTGTCCGCCATAACATGTCTTTGAAGGGATCCTTTTACATGTGTTGTCTTGCAGCAATGTTCATCCATTAAGATTTTGTTATTTCTCCAAAATAGTATAAATAGTAAAATCGTTTGTACTGAATATAACATATGTTGTATGGCATTATGATGCAAATTATCCTCTGGTGGAAAAACACCCAACACAAAATGTTTTTCGGACCAAGTTGGAGTAACTCATTTATGTTTCCCTCAATGTATTTTATTTTCAGTGGAAGAGGCCATTCAAGTTTGTTAATTGTGCCCTGAGACACATGTTGCCTGTTGATTTACTTGAGGTCGATTTTAATTGTTTGTTGTGTGCAAGATTTATTTTCCATATTTTTCTAATAATTAAAATATTTTTTATACCTGTTACCGCGATCTCACGACTGATTAGGAATGTGTTTGATGCATTCACACATGGCAAATCCGTGACGCTTAATTGACATGTTCAAATAAGTGTTAAGAATGACGGTGAAGAAATTGAAGAAACAGTGTTAAATCAGCGTTTGAATGTTGAATTTAAAAACCGATCTCCGTCCGCTAGTCAGTCTTTGCCATGATTTAAGTTCCATCATGTCCGATTTAGAATGCATGATCTAATGCATCGGCTCCGGACGGACATGTGGTGGACATTGTTTACCTCGGACACAGCGCGGGCCTGTTCTCTAATGGGGCGTTACCTTCAGCCTCTCCCGCTTCCGCTGTTGGTTCGTTCCGCTCCTCCCCCGATTTCTCTGGGTTGCTCGGCAACGGCAGTCAGGTGACTGTCTGCAGACAGAACATGGCTGACCTGTCAGAAGACCAATGAGGGAAAGGCCACATTTAGCATAATCGATCTTCTTTTTCAAGTCCTTAGTGTACACTGCTGAAGGTCGCGGACAACCAGTTGAGCCAAGGTAAGCACGAGAGCGCTGAAATGTGTCGGAATGTGTCGCTCTGTGTTTCCCGGAGCAGCTGAAGCTAACGTCGGGGTTGGCTAGCGAAGTTGAGCTAGCTGCTAGCTAAGCAGCACCCGCTTTCTCTTTCCGAGGCAAGTCCATTTGCATGTGAACGCTGGGAGAAGGAGACAGCGTTCGGGCAACTTTGCCTGGGCACAATAAGATGTCTTCTGCAGATAGTGTGACGTTATGCACACGGCCAACGTTAGCTGGCTGTGTCTCGAGTTTGGGAGCAAGACTTCATCAAGATGACATTGTATGCGGACTTGTGCTAATTGAGTGGCTCTGAAAACAAACATCCCCATCAACATGGAGATAGTCTCCCCCCCCCCTGAGAGAAGGAAACCAGAAGATCGAATGTGACTTTTTTCTTTTCTTTCAACAGTTGATCTATTTACTTTGCATTCGATTTGGTGGAATCACAGACGCCTGTGTTGAGATATTGTGTCTACGGCAGACTGTAAGGCAAACACTTTGCTGTGATTGGAATTCCAGGGACACTGCTCCACACCATATTGTTGACACAACGTTTGAAGCCATCGCACGTTCACAAACACGGCAGAATTACACAGTGGGGGCCCAGTGCCACAGCTACGGCCCCTGTCACTTCTGGAGTTTTTTCACTCCAACGGCACTGGGGGGGTGAATGATCTTCTGCCTCGTGAATTTTACAGAGGGTAATTGTAAACCTTTGAAATGAGGGCAGCAGGTCACACACAGAAGGTTCTTCAGTGGGAAACATGCGTTGTCACTTATTTGTCCCGGCTGACGTCCCTGATTCCATCCACAGATACATTTCAGTGTCTGGAGCATCCCCAATTCGTTGGCTACTCTGGTGCACATGTGCAATATGTCTAATAATTATAATACATATTATTCCTTTATCATTTTTTTTTAAATCCGTCGTTAAAAAGCTAATTTGAATTGCCCACACCATCAGTAACGACAAGTCATCTGCTTGCAGATGAGCGGCTTGCCGGAGGGAATGGCAAACGGCCCCAGCCGGGATGAACATCTGAGAGATGCTCAGGTTTGGGAGAGGCCCTGGAGTCTCGAAGAAATGCGACAGAGCAGTGCCAATTGGTCTTTAGCCGCCGACTCAGGGGTAAGTCAGAAGTATATTTCCCAACTTTGAAGTGAGCGAGTCAAGAAATGGGGCAATCGATCGCTTTTGCTCCCAGAGTTAGAGAATGGTTGCAGGTTGTGAAACATTTGCCGCCTTGCTGTGTTGACACGTATTCTGACGCTATTGCTCTCTGAATGGCTACGTTTCTTCACAGCTCTTCTTGTTCCTCCAAGACTTCTCCCAGAGAATGCTGTCAAAGACGCACGAGATCGAGAAGCAGTTGGACAGTCTGATCCGTGACACCCAGGCCACGGACAGCTGCCTGCACTCTGTCTTTAATGACTTCCTCATGCTCTCCAATACACAGTTTATTGAAAATGTAATGTATATGTCTGACATATTTTACATTGTACTTTGGGTTTTGCTCGTTATACTAAAACGTTGACAATTCACCCGGAAGGTAAAGGATGTTGTCTTTCTTGTTGCAGAGAGTGTATGATGAAGAGGTAGAGGACACCATGCAGAAGGCGGATGCTTTAGAGAAGCAGCCCGAGCAGGTATATAGAATTCATTTTTCCTACACCTGACATTTTCTGGCATAGAAAACCCAGACACTGAACAGCGAAGCACTGAGTAATGCGTTGAGGTATTCATTATTTCCTTGAAAAAACAAACGGAGCCACAGGGCCCACCAGTCTTACATTGCCCTGCTACTCTCGTTTTCCTTTTGCCTTCAGGAGAAGACTCGAGAGCAGAAAGAAGCCGAGTTGATCCCTAAGATGCAGGAAGCCGTGAATTACGGTCTGAGAGTCCTGGAGTCGGCCTTCGAGCATCTGGACATCAAAGCGGGAAACTCTGACTCCGAGGACGAGGAGGTCACTGACAGAGTGGAGGCCATCTTGGAGCCCAAGGTTTGCTCTCGATCTTGAGCTTGATCTTAAAGCAGCATGGAGGATGGCTGCGCTGCACAAATGCATATTTTCACTGGAGCACTATAAATAGCCTGTTTTTTGCCCTCATTCTTTAGGATCTTTATGTGGACAGGCCACTTCCATATCTGATCGGTTCCCAGGCCTTCATGGAGCAAGAGGATGTCGGACTTGGTGACCTCTCAAGTGATGGTAGTCTACTCTCTGCAGCCTACTCGGGCCGTGTACATAAACACCCACATGGTTTATTTCCCTCATTGTGTGTGTGTGTGTGTGTGTGTGTGCGTGTGGTTTTTCTATGATTCTCTTTCCAGAAATGTCAGTTGACAGTGACAGAGACAGTGTGATCGAGAGTGAAGATGGCAAAGCAGCAACTGTGAGCCCCTTTTTCTATTTAGTGAACAGAAAGAAAATCATAAAAACCGTATTGAATGTATTCATTTGTTCATTTGTTCAACAGAATTCAGATGATGATTTTAATCCAGATGAAGATGAAGGACACAATCCTATTAAGAAAGTAAGAGAATGCCAGCCCGTCAGAAATGACGTGGAAAGTGAAAACATCTCTCATTCTCCAGCTTGACACCCTCACCCGTTCTCTTCCCTCGCCTCTCCAGAAGTCATCCGTGTTGAGTTACGAGGAGGAGGAGGATGATGATGAGGAGGAGGAGGAAGATGAGGATTCTGACATATTTGGAGAATCGGACAAGGATGAAGATGACGACGTGAAGGTACGCCTGTTTTGACGAGAAACAATTTGATGATATCTTCTCTTTGTGACGTAGTTGTAATTTCAGATATTCAAACGGGTGGTTACCCTGGAGAAAAAAAAAAACGGATACACAAATGTACACGTAAACGTCTACACGTTGCTTTCAGAACGCCGGCCCGTCGTCTTTTGCTGACGAGCTGGCGGCCCGAATCAAAGGGGCACCAGTCAGCAAACCAGAGGGAGATCGTGCATGTGAGTCTCTGTCATTTTCCAGCAACGGGTAACGATCATGCTTTCGCACTCGGGTTTCATTTGTTGTCGTTGTGCCTTCCGCTCATCATTTCTAATTTCAGTGGCGGTCCGTCCACCGGTGTTTCCGTTTGATATTCACAGTGTAAGCGTTTCGGAAAATGCGCGTAATCACCATGCGTGTGCATGTTCATGGATCTTTTTTCTTTCCGCCATGTCATTCCTTTAAAAGCACTGACATCTAAGAAGAAAAGTAAAGGCAGAAAAGAAGCAAAGCCTTCAAAGTCGCAGGGTAGGACTTCCAAGCGTCCTCTGTGCAATTGCTTATCCATGAGTTGTCTCTGCAGTAGGCCCTTTCGTTCCCCAGCATGCAGCTCTTGAATGGTGATGTGCATTTTGACAGCAGCTGAAGACGACAGCGACGACATGTTTAAACCACCGAAGATGGAGGACGATGACTTCTCGCCATTTGGAGGGAAAGGTGGCCTCTTCAGTGGGGGGAGAGGCCTGTTTGACGACGACGACGATGAGGTGCGGTTAAAATGAAAAAAAACAACAACAAAAAAACGCCTTTGCACACTACAGTACATACCTACTGAACTGTGGCCAGATTTGAACTTGCCTCGTATTATGGTATGCCATTCAGGGTGATCTTTTCTCTGAGGCGCCAAAACCTGTTGCAAAAGCAACGGATGGGAGCATGGCAAGCACAGCTCCAACAGCGGGTGAGGCGACGATGTTGCGATCCAGAAAATGTCCAGAAATATGGAGACCCAAGTGGACTCGCAAATTGCAGCGAAGTATTTTTTATTTTTTTTCTTTTCTGTCCCAGAATCTGGCCAACCTGGCAAGAAGATTCCAGCGGGTGGCGTTTCAATATACCCAGGTACCACTCACTTGCATGAGGGATAATGTCAATTTTTACTGGCTTTGTCAGCCCCCCCCCAAAAAAAACTAAAACAAAAACAAAAAACAAATGAATTTCTCCCGACAGATAACGGCCTCTTTGGTCCAGGAAAGGACTCGGATTCGGTTGGGAGTAAGGAGAATGGCACTTCCGTTCCCAAAGGCAACGCTCCGCTCAAACCGGTTTCAACGGGAGCAGTTGTCGGCGGAGCGGGGCTGTTTGATGATGAGGAGGACGAAGATGACTTCTTCAGTGGTAAAAGTCTGAAGAAATCCGATTCGGGTGAGTTTGAGATATTGCACTCATTGGTAATACAGTCCAAATACAGGTACGACGATCTCTATTTCCCCTATTTTTCCAGCCGTAAAAGAGAAGCCCAAACCCAGGAAGACTATTGACCTCTTCGATGAAGATGACGAGGATGGGGACATATTCGGCGAGAAGTACAGTGCATCTACTCCAGCTCGGAGCAAGAAGGAGGTTGTGGTAGAGCCGGCTAAACCACCTGAGAAAAAGGTATGGATCACCACCACTACGAGGGTCTCACTGATGGCTGAAAGCCATGTTTTTGTGGCTTGTTGAATAATCCCTGTGTGGATTTAATTGTTGTGTTTAGCTGCCCGCGGGGGCTATCTCCATGTTTGGTCCTGGGACTAAAAGCTTGCTCAGCGAAGGCCTGAGAAAACGTCATCCATCCACCAGTGAGGAGTCTGAGAAATCTGAAGAGGTTTGCATAGATCGATGTGTAGAAAAATGGGGAAAAAAAATTAAAAATTTAAAATGCTGCTGAAATTTTTTTTCCATTCGACATTTCAAGGTTTTCCTGGTGTTTGATGTCTTTACATCACAAATCGTTTATTTTATGCGTTTCAGAATGGGCCTGCTCCAGATCTCAGGAAAGCGGCTGTAAAGCCGACCGAAAAACCCCAGACCAGAGGCCTCTTCTCTGATGATGAAGACGTTCAAGTAAGCCTCTCGCACTTTGCATGGTAACATACCTTCATGATGATGTAAATATATATTTGAATTTCACTCTACATGCGCCTCGGTTCTGCAGGCATCTCCGAGCATTCCTAGAAGCCGGTCTACACCTGAACCTACGGGCCAGAACAAAGCCAACAAAGCCCCTTTGACGTTGTTTGATGACGAAGAAGAGGTGGCGAAAACTGACCCTGCCCAATGTTACACATTTCGATAAAACCGAATTAGGTTGCGCTTGCTTTTTTTTAAATGTGAGTGCAATGCTGTAACCATTTTTGTTTTATGTTGCAGGACCTATTTGCCGCTGCATCTAAATCCAAACCAAAACCCAACCAAGCTAAACCCTCCACACTGCAAGCCGGCAACACTTTGTCCAGCTCCCTCTTCAGCGACGATGAGGTATGGCGTTGAAAATTGTTTGTTTGCTCTCTAGCGTTTCCTTTGCTGTGAATTATGATGGATTCTTCTCTTGAACGCCGGGACCAGTGGGTAAGTCCCAAAAGTGACGCAGCAAAGCCGGAGACCAAAAAACGAGGTCTGAAGCCCAGTGCCGGTGCTCCTTCCAATCTGCCCAGTGTCAAAACATCTCAAAAGAGCAGCATCTTTGACGACGAGGAGGAAGACGATGATCTGTTTTCGCCAACAAAGGAGACCAGGTATTTCATTCCAATTTCTGTCATTCTTTAACTCATTCAAACTGTGCGAAAGCACATATGCCCACGGATTTATCCAACCCCCCCCACATCTATTCCATGCAGTCAGAAAAAGCCTCAGAGAGTTGCACTCTTGTTTGAAGATGAGGGCGACGATGATGAAGATAAAGCGTCCCTCTTCGGCATCCAACCTACCGTCGACACAAACACTGCGCCGCCGGCTGCTAAAGTGAGTGTACCGAACGTATTTATCGCTAGTTTCCTCTAGGAACGGTTTACGATTTACGATACGGACGGGGAATAAATTCTGTTAATAATTGCATTCGTCAGACACTTCCTGCTGCCTCTCAGTCGTCCCCCGGATTCCTTAAATCTGAGGAGGTTGCGGTTTCCGGAGCAGCCGCAGAGGACAAGACGCGGCAGCAGGAGAAGCCAGAGACAAAGGCCCCCGAGCCACTCCCAACGTTGGCCTCAACAGAGAAGAGCGAAAAGGGTAAAAAGAAACCTGCCGGAGCCGTCAGTCTCTTCGGAGGCATTAACGTTCTTGAAAAGCAGAAGAAGAACCTGTTGGATGAAGACGACGGTGGCGACGAAGACGACGACGACGACGGCGGCGGCTTCCTCTCTAAGCCCAGCCCACCACCAAATGTGAAGAAGGAGGAGAAGAAGGAAGACAAAGTTAAAGCGGTCAGTCTTTTCGAAGATGAGGAAGAAGACGAGTCGGGCTGGAACGACCCCATATTCGCGCCCAGTAAACCCACAGGCCGAAACACACAGAAGGTTTGCATTCACAGAAGGAAAAAAAAAACTAAACAGGAGGAAAAAGATTTGGTTTTGTTGCGTTGTCGCCGTGATCTCACGGCACGCTTTTCCAGCCCACAGAGGAGCGGCCTCAGGCGAAGAGCACGGGTGTGTTCCAGGACGAGGAGCTGCTGTTCAGTCACACGCAGCAGAAGGACAACGACCCAGACGTGGACCTCTTCGCCTCCTCGGGGAAAGCCGCGGTCAGTGTATGAGATTGCCGTATCCGTTAATGAGTCTGCTCAATTACGCCCAAGACGTAAGACTTCACCCCTGGCTGCGTTGTAAACACAGATTTCGCATGACTCGGCTTCCCCTTTTTCAGAGCACCAAGCCCGGCTCGGCGAAGCCAGCGGCGCAGAGTCTGTTCGCAGACGAGGACGAGGACGACCTCTTCGGCTCTGCCAAGCCTAAAGCTGCTGCTGCGGGTGCTGCTGCTCCTCCTCCTCCGGTAGCCATTTGATGATTAGAGTCATTAGAATAAAGTAGATTCCTGCTTCCCAGCTTTGTATGTAAACTGCACCTTCTTAATCTTCTTATTTTTATGGTCATGGACAGAAGGTAGCAGAGAAGCCCAGTAAACCGCCGGACAGAGCGCCACTGGCAAGCCCGGACCCCGTGTCAGAGATTAAGGTGAGTGACCTCGAGGCATATTTTTTTTATTTATAAGTGTGTGTATGTGTGTGTGTGTGTATATATATGTGTATATATACATACAGTATATATACATATATGTGTTGCCTTGTGCTTTTGATTCATAAAGGTATTAGATCTTTTTTTTTATAGGATTTTACTCGAATTTAGCGTCCAATTAAAGGTGGTATTGTTTGGAGATGAACTCTGTGGATGAATTCTGATCCTGCTTTAATCTGACTACACAGAGACCTGCACCAAGCCCTGTAAAACCTAAAGATTCCTCATCAAGAATTGGGAAACTACAAGTAACTTTTTTTTTTACTATCAAAAAGTCTTCTTTCCTGACATTTCAATCTCATTCCCCCTGAAGGGGAGACTTACTTATTCCTACACCTCTTCTCTTCCTAGGGTTTCTTCTCTGGGCTTTTTTTTCTTTTCATATTCCAACTGATAAAAGAAGCTGACACAGCTGTATGACTATCAGACTGAACGTTCATTCTGTATTTCTTTTTTCTTTAAGAAAATTCTTTTGACCACTCTTTCGGTTTCACTAGGTCTTACTCGTGCATCTTGCCCTTGCCTCATTTCTATCCATAGTTCTGGTTCCTTTGGTTATTCCGAATGACCCCCCCCCCCAGTGTAGTTTCCAGGTCCAGAAATATACACATGGATATTTTAATCGGTAAGCTTGCACTGATGCATCTGCCTATTTTCACATTCAGGCAAATCTGAAGATCAATCCTGCCGCACTGCTCCCTGGTGCTGGCCCCAGTTTGCCGGGGGCCATAAGTGTTCTCCCTGGCCTGGGCCCCGGCTCCTCCTCTGGGGTGTCCAGCTCCAGCCTGAGCCCCAGCCCTGCCACAACTCCGGTCGGAGCCCAGACGGACGGCGACGCGGTGAGCTTCGAAACCCCTGTCCAGGTTTCAACGCTGCAGAGTGCACACAAGGTGGTTTTACGGATTCAACATCTGTTCTCTAAAATTCAAATTTTAGTGCCATTTTTTATTTCTTGAATTTGCGGTGCGTTGTTGTGAGTGCATATCTTCTGTTTGTGCAGAGTCGCGCCAAAGGTGCAATCCATCGGAGACCCCAGTCCAGAACTGCGCGGCAGCAAGCTGCCCAGAAATCTGTCGAGGACAGAGGGGTGACCCTGAGTAGAGATATTCCCGGGCCAAGCTCCACTCTGTCTAGTTTGGTCTTACCCGTGCCGGAGAAATCGGGCCAGACGCGGGCCAGTCTTACACTACCTAGCTCATCTCTACCCACAGCCTTGCCCAATTCCTCGTCCTCTCAGCCTTCTCTCCCTGAGGTCTCCAGACCCTCCGCACTGGCATTACCAGTACCTACAGACACTGCGGCCAAAGACTCCAGCAAGGGCAGCCTCAGGACCAAGGTGCTGCCGTCCTCGGATGACGAGGACCTTTTTGGCTCTGACTGTCTGTTTGATGCAACTTCAGTCACCAAAGCGCCCTCCTCAAGACAAACCACCAAGACGACACAACCGCAGGCCAGCAGTGGGGCGGGGCCGAAGAAAGACCCGAGCACATTCCCGTCCATTTTCGATGACCATACGGATGGCCTTTTTCAAAAGGTCAAACCAAGGTCAACCGCAAAGAAAGCCACGGCCTCGTCGTTTATGGAAGATGACGATGACGACGAGGATATATTTGGCGGGGGAAGCAGTTCCACTCCTTCATCCACCAGTAGTAAAGAAATCAACAACAGCAGTAGTTTTACAAAGCAGGACATCTTCCAGGTACCTTGGGTTTTACATTGAGGGGTTGATTGATTCCATTTTGATCTGTGCCATCATCATTTGTTCACTTGTCTTTCCGTAATGGCCGAACGTTTTACTCTTCTCAGGATGAAGTAGCCACTGTGCCTAAAGTTCCCAAGAAGCACAAAGAGAAGACCATTGATGCCAGTTTGTTCGATGACAACATAGACATTTTTGCCGACCTGACGGACACTTTAAAGCCAAAACAGAAATCCAAGACAAAGGGAGAAACCAAGTCCATATTTGCTGATGACATGGGTAAGCAAGACGGAAGCACACACAGGCACATTTTCTCTTCTTTTTAATGCACACTTATGATACTGTCAGACTCGTGGTCTACCTTTTTTGGGCTGGTTAAATAAATTCCGTGTCCATCTCTCTCTCTCATTTAAAGATGAAATCTTCTCACCAAGCACAGTGAAAACGGTGACAAAGGCTCCCCATAAATCAAAGAAGACACCACCATCCCAGGAGACGAGTGCAACTGCAGATTCCAGCAGCATATTTGATGATCCACTTAATGCTCTTGGTGGGAACTGAACCGTCATTTCCGAGCATCCAGATTTATACACTGGTGGAATGTGGATTGATTCTTTTTCTCATTTGAATTGCTCAACAATTGGATCAAAATGCTGTTGATAGAGTATTTATTCATATACATTCATATAAATACAGTTGCTTATTTTAGGCAGATGGACGCAAACAAAAAGGATCCCCGTCATTTTCTGACAGCATCTCGAAAATCATGTTGGAATCAGATCATATTATGTAGTAGTTATTATATACTGTTAATCTTTCTTTTACATGATAGCACTTTATAAGCATACTGTATGCTTAGCCTCAAAGCCTGCAGAAATTAACAGTAAATTGTTTTGCCTGTTCTGAAGATGTTTATCCTTTGGCTTTGCCATGTTGAGATTCCATGTCTTTGGTTTGTGGTTTGTGCCATATCATCATTTGGAGAAATCAATGTGTTTACTTACTGTCTTAGGCATTTTGACAATGTTTTTATTAATAAGAAAATGCATCCATTTCTTAACTTTGGCTGTGATGAAAAAGGAAATTCATTTTTAATAACTAAAAAGGAAACATATTTTATGCTTTTTGGAAATGTGTGTGATTTTTTTTTTCCAATTCTTGGCTTCATCTGTCAATATTGGTCAGCTCATTCAAATAATGGTCAATCGATGTCAATGGTTTTTCATTCAGTTTTTTTCTCACATATTTGAATTGTAGTTTTGTAGATTTGTATGGTTTTCACGTCGTTATTATTTTGGGTTTAGATTGTTAATTCGTAGCCGAGGTTTGCTTTGCTGTGATCCCTCACAATCAGAAGTTTTGCCAAACCTCTCCTGCACGAAAACGATCATTTCTCAGTCAAATCATACATTAAGAATAAGGTATTTACTTTAAAATGACACTGTCATCTAATGTGATGGATGAGGACGTCATGCTCGCCGCACAGCTGCAGGAACGGTCTCAAATAACGCAGTCGTTTGGTAAAACTTACGAGATTCACCCATCACAAGTGCGTTTACATTTTCACAACAAAGTCACGTCAAGTTTTTACTTTAAAGTTTGTTTTGAAATCCGGAGCGGAAATGAGCAGTGTTGCAGCTCGAAAGCGGAAGTTTTACTAAACGTATTCCGTATGAAAAGGATAATTTGTCTATGGAAGGAAAAAGGGTTGCGGGGGGGGGGGGGCAAGCATTTTTGTTCTTTTTTAACTTTGGTAAAGGCACTTACAATTGTTTCTTTCATTTTAAGTCACTGTATCGGTATAGCTCTTGGGTCTGAGTTTATCTTTAGGGTTGCGGGGGGGGGGGGTCAAGCATTTTTGTTCTTTTTTAACTTTGGTAAAGGCACTTACAATTGTTTCTTTCATTTTAAGTCAATGTATCGGTATAGCTCTTGGGTCTGAGTTTATCTTTAGTGAAAGCAACACAAACTAACAAATCTGTTGTCCCGCCCATCTCACCATGCCGGCTGCCCATTGGGCGAGCTGCCTGTCAATCACCTGGCGTCACAAAGGTGTTGTTGTTCAGCCGCCTTTGACAGGTACGACCCAGATGATGGTGATGATGTCGCCAACGCCAGGACAACCGAGAGCGGCTGCGGGCCACAGCCTGCGCTGCCCCGTGTGTGGCTATTAAGGTGAAACGTGATGACTTTGCCCCCGAACACAACGTTTCCTGTGACGGTTACAGCGGACGGGACAGCGCTGAGAGCCGTGGATGTAGCCTAGCATCCTGCTAGCCAAGCACCGAGAAAAGTGGCCATTGTTTCAGTTTGATGGCTAACATGGCAACGGAGGCTACCGCTAGCAGCGCCGGTTAAACGGGATTCTCCACCGGACTCCTGCAGAGTATATTAGTAAGTAGTCACGATACATTCCTAACAAATGGGTTTCCTTGAAGTGTGCGGTTTAAAAGCCGCACGCATGACTCTTTTCTGCTAACGTTAGCCGTTGTAATTGTTTTAAAGCGATCGTCACCTCCATTCATCTCCGTTGTCAGGCAGCTAGCCGAGTCAGGTCATCCCTTTAAACCCCCTGGCCTGCGCTTTATGAGCTCGACCGCTTCGGGTGGAATATAACTAATAATAACACATGGTGGATGTTAGTGGGGGCTTACACATAGCCGTCGCCTGTGTGTGGGAAGTCTAGTCGTTTTCTCCAGAGTGGCCTTTGTTGAGAAGCTTTCATTGTTTACGAGTGTGTACGGGCCTTGTATACTCGCATCACAGATACAACCATCCTTCAAACGTGTTTGGTTCTGTGTGCGGTCCTCACGCGTGGCTCTGAGGGAGCAAATAGAGCCCAAAGACGTCCCCGACAGAGTGAACATCTCAGATTAAACCTGACCTGGAGAGCAGCTGGTGAACCACTGCGGTCCAAATGACACAATGGTGATGACAACGTGCAGTTGTGCCATTCTCACAAATGATTCCAATGAGGGAAAACTTCTGTTGTTTCTGGGGTTTGAGAGAAAAGCTCGTACACATACCAAATGAATGTCTCCATGACCCAACGTTATTTCAGATCTTACTTGATAGCAGGTCTTCCCCCAGGATGAGTTGAAGCATGACTGGACTCATTCGTGTTTAACGCAGATTATATGTCATGAGTCCTCGGTGACTCAAGCCAAACAGGGGGTGATCTGTCAGGCCCAGGACACCTCATACCACCGATGGGCTTATATAACCCGCCTGATCTTGAATTTTGGCCAGTGCCTTAAACGCTGCACTGAATGTTTCATTAGATGGCTGCACACGCCTGCTGCCACTGCTGCGCATTCCCTTCTTTCGACATTCGTTGCTCCTCAAATTATAAGAGCATTTCCACTCCTTACTAGGACACGTTTATTTCTTGTGTAAGCATATTTTGTATTACTTTGTCTTTGTTTACCTCGTCGGTGCTAAACTATAATGGCAATCTTTAACCTTCCACAATGTTGTGTAGTGTTTTCTGTGTGTACAATGTTGTGAATGCTGGGTAACTGCAGAGTTTACTTGAAAAGGTCAAATTTCGCAGAATGTGAGTGCAGATTTGATCCAAAACAACTTCTCCACCCATTGGACTGCACATGCCGTATGCTTTAAACGTTCTGAAAACTTGCGGTGACCGCTTTTGTTTCTACTTCCAGCTGTGGTCGTCCTGCAGGATGCGTGACGGTTGTGAGGCCACTGAGCAGTGCTTGTCCCTCGCTTCCTCATCTCGGGCGAGCCCTCCCATTTCACCATCTCCCTGAATCTCCCTTCCGATCTTCCGAGATGACGGACAGGAAGGAGCCACCCTTCTTTAATGACGACAGTGCGGGGGCGTTTCATTATAAGATCCCTTTCTATGACACTATGGAGCTCTTCATAGAGACCCTGACAGGCACCTGCTTTGAGCTGCGGGTCCTGCCCTTTGAGGCTGTCATTTCAGTCAAGGCCAAGATCCAGAGGTTGGAAGGTACACAACTCTCTAATTTGTAATTTCCACGTTTTTGCATTTTGTGAAGAAATTGTGTCCTTATTTTAAAAGCAATGGGTTTGCACTGTACCAGTTAATTGTTTGACAGTATGGACACATAAGGGTTATATGGAGACCTCTTTTAATAAACAGATTTTTATGTATACCATACCACAAACTACTCAACCAAGCACAACCACAGCAGCAAACTGCGTAAACGTAATGTCTGGATGCAATTTGAAGTAAACTTGGACCAGGCTATTTGCTGAGATGGTTAAATGTACCTGCATTTTACTACAATTACCATGGACCCACATGTTGGCTGGTCTCGCAAGTTACGCACTGGAGAAAAAAATGAAGTGTGTTTTTCGGCCAAGTGTGTATGTGATGGAGAATGCCGCGCTGCAATGGAGGGGCCACAGCTCGCTCACCAACACTGGCTCTCCTCCAGTGATGGGTCAGTGAGTTCATTCACTGTGGGCACCGAGAGCTTCCTGACTATGCATACACTCCATCTCATTCCGTGGACTGGCTCTAGAGAGTCTATTGGCATAATGTTCGGCAGTTGCATAACTCTGTCTTTAGGGGGCAGATGTGATTCGTCTTTGGCTGCGTCTGGCCGCCTCTGTTGGCGACCTTCCCACCTCACCTGTCTCTCAGACTAGAGAAGTTGTTGTATGAGCAAGTCCTTGTCAACTTTCGTTGTTTTCTCTCTAACTTTGTCCCTCTTGCCATCTGTGCAGGTATCCCTGTTGCCCAGCAACATCTTATCTGGAACAATCTGGAGCTGGATGACGAACATTGTCTGCACGACTATGGGTAAATCTTTTCGCAACTTTCGGGGCGTTGACGCCGAGGCAAAACAGACACAGCCACCAGGCAAACTTCACGAGCTTTCCGAGTTTGGCTCATTTACCACTTGCTGGATTCAATTAAGACTGCATGACGTCCAGAGATTTACCGATGGATGAGACAAACAACATAGTGGTCATATTTAGAGAGTTCTCCCCTCCAGTGATGTCCGTTTACGAGCTGCCGACCTCACCCTCCAGCGCTCCGCTAGATACTGATGGTGGCATTGTCGCACTTTTTCCACTTCATTGTCCACATGGACCAACCTCGAGTGAGTGAGTGATCTTGCTCGGCTCTGCCACGGCCCCTGCCGAATGCATTCGAGGCCTTTTGAAGCGCAGGGGGCACATCATGCCATGCTTGCCCCTTTGGAGTGCTGTTCACTTTGAGATCAAAGTGTCTCTCAAAAGTGAATCATTTTATTCTAAATGCATGGACGTATGTCGCCTCATGTTGTGTACACCGAGCACTGTGTTGCAGCTGAGTTATTCTGCTGTGCTGATCGTCTGTCCATTTGTGTCTGCAGCATTGCAGAGGGCTGCACTTTGAAGCTGGTCCTAGCTATGAGGGGAGGCCCGATCAACACCAGGAGAGGTAAGGAAAACTCATCATATCTATATATATATATATATATATATATACATATATATACATATACACATATTCTAATATATATTGTTGAGTTACGTCTCCAATGCACGAGGGACATTTTAATGCGCTGTGATTTGGTTTAAAATCTTTGGTCAGTAACCATGGAGGATCCTATCAAAGAGGTGGCCGACTTGATGGAGAGCACAAAGGAGGAGGTCTGGGAGAAAAGTGTTGCCAACAAGCAGGTCACGTTTGTCGTCTATCGTGAGGGGGACCAGCTTAGCTTCTTCCGCGTGGTCGACATGGGAGTCGGCAACCTGAGCCCTCCGTCTGAGTCCCTGAAGTAAGAGTGTTGTCACGATAGCTTCATTTGTAGCACAAATGATATGCAATTATAGCCAACATACTGTAACTGTAACATGCGAGTAGAAAAGGCTTTTACTCTTTGATGAAACGCATGCAAATTAAACGACGACATTACATTACCTTTAGCTTTTGAGACTGTTTCAAGAAACAATGACGCATGAATGAGAAAAAAAAATATATAATTATATGATTATGCAGTCGGTGTAGATTTTATTCCTGAATGCTGGCGGTGGACATTGACAGCGGAGTTTTGGCCGGCAGCTTTTCGAAGTCGGTAAGGGTGCTTTTGCCTCTCCTGTTTTCCAGCGGCGGTCCGGTGTACAATGTGTACGCCGAGGAGGAGGAGGAGGAGGAGGAGGCGGAGGCGGAGGAGGATGGTGAGAGTTGCACAGCTGTACAGCAGAGCCTCGAGAACTCCATCACCATGAACAAAATGAAGCTGCTCAAAGCCAAGATGGAGGACATGAATCTCAACAAGAAGGTAGGACGCCGCTGAGATCCCGATAAGAAACTCATTCGTCTCACTGCCTCCACCGAATCTCCACAGCACTTTTGGAACGTACTCGCAGGATACAGGATATGATCTGGTGGTCTGCAACCATTTTGCATAATGCATGTGTACTGCACCAAACACTGATTAGCATGTCGTTCATAAGAGGCGGAAACTTTTCATGACGTTAAGCTGTACTCCCACTTCATAATTTATACACGCGAGCAGCCTCCCCCCATTTGTAATGGGATATACTGATGTGAAATGTCTGTTCTCTGTTTCCTCAGCCTAAGAAGTCGGCCAAGGTGAAACCGCGCCCCCCTGTCGGCCCGCACCCCTGCGGCGGCTCGCTCGGACCCCCCGCCACGCGGCACCATCATCGCCTCCACCGCTCACTCCCCCAGGTCCACCAGCCTCGGCAGCCCACCGCGCAGCTACCTCCGATCGCCCGCCACCATACCGCGGACCCCTCGGCGCCCTCCGCTTCAGCCTCCTCTGCCCACTTGCCCGCTCCGAGGCGGCCGCCGCCCTCTTTCTCCGCGTCGTCGTGCTACATGCTCCAGGAGGAGGAGCCGTGGGAGACGTGCGCGCCATTTGCAAAAATGCGGCCCCCTCCTAAAGTTTCCCGGTTGGACATCGGCGGCGCCAGGTTGATGAGGGACTGCGTGTACCCTCAGCTCCCTCCGCTGTGTACCAGGGGGCCACCCGAGGCCATGTTTGACCCAGCAGAGCCTTCGGGGGAGACATTTGGCCTGGCTTTGCTGGAGGAGGCCTCTGGTCTCGTGGCGCCGACGCCGCCCGGCGCTGCATTTGGGGAATTGTCCGACCCACTGAGCCTCGACGTGTCCACCCAGCCGGAGGGTCGCTCCCTGGAAGTTGGCGCCCAGCACCAGCTGCCCCTCTCACCTTCCCCGATAAGTACCTGGACACTAGGGGCGAGGGACACTCTCACCGGCAGAGGCGATAGGACACAGCATAGCATGTCTTTTCACATCAGCCCTTCCTCTCCGTTGCCAACAACCACCTTCCCACCGACTCCTACCAGGCGGCTGCCTCAGCCTTTTGACTCCGCCCTCTCCAGCCTCCGAGCACAGTCCTCCGCACACGTGAAGCCAGGCAACCCGTCCCCGCACCCCTCCGCCATCTCCTCAGCTCATCCCCCACACCTCCGTGGAGTTAACGCCGAGTCGTCTGGCAAGAGGCCAGAGTTAATCCCGAAGTGGGAAGCGAGAGGCCTCACCAAGTTGGCCAACCAAGCCTGCGAGGAGCCTCCGGGCCCTCTGAACGACTCCGAGCTGTTCGCTTCGCGCTCTACAAGGGCTACAGACGGCCGAAGCGGCAGGGAAGGCCTCGCAGAGAGTCTTGGGCTCTCATGGGGGTTGCCCCCCGTCACTGCCTCCGGACGGGGCAGCCACGGCTCCAAGTTGCCAGCCATGCCAACGAACAGGCTCCTTCAGGACGGCTCCTTGAGACAAATGTCCCCGTTGCACCGAGCAGCAGCCTCATACATGGTGACAGTGTTGTTCTTTGTTTGTCGTCAGTCTTGTGATGAAGTGGTAGTGCTGTCTATCTGCCCCAGAGCAATGCACGCAATATAATAATGAAGAAAACAAACAAACTGGTGTGGTGGCTTGTAAATGAGTCTGATAAAGAAGGAGAATGGATAGAAATATAAAATCTAAATGAAGGTAAAGTCTAATGAAGAGTCTTTAAGTAGTTCTTCTTTAGTGAGTTTTGCTCGCTCCTTATGTTAAGCGCACACACACACCTTTTTAACCATATCTGCATTCTCAGCATTTCTTTGGCTCTTCCGCAGAATGGCGCCCTACAGGTCTCTTTATTGATCTGCTCGAAAACATTCTGCTTCTGTTTTCACAGGCCACCACCGCTCCTGGATCCGCTGGAAGAGTCGCGACCGCATTCGGGAGTATAGGTAGGCGGGGCGCACCGACACCTCCATGTTGCGTTGAGGTTGCGGTTGCATGGGACATTTGAGTCGTGTGTAGTGTTGTTATTTTGATGGAGTGGACCCATCAGAGCCAAACAGTGCCCCATGTTGTTGTGTGAAAGCTCCAAGTGCATGTTGTAGGGGGAGGGGGGGGGGGGGCAGTTAAAAAAAAACACCAAAAGGAAGGNNNNGTGGGGGGGGGGGGGGGGGGGGGGGGGGGGCAGTTACAAGAAAGGAAAGCAAAGGAAAGGATTTAAATATTCATTATTTGTACCACTGCAGAAGGAGCACAAACAACAGAAGGCGGTGAGCCTACATTCCAGCAGTTGCATTTATTTATGTCAGCCACTGCACGCAGAGAATATGAATAAGTACGCAAAGTGAAGTGTCAAGGATGAGGATTTCAGTAGGTCGTTAGCGGTTAGTCCTGGCTGTGTTCTCCGGGCTGTGAGTCACCCCTCTAGCATGAGATGGTGTGTATTTTGATCGATTTCTTTGATTTTTTCAAGAGTCTCTCCGAATTTGACATCATCCAAGGTTCTTTCAATCGGGACATAATTGACTTCAGTCTCGGAGACCCGCCCTGTGGCATATTGATGATTCGCTGCTGCGGTAGATAATAGTGTGTTCAACATTTAGCGAGACGTTAAATGTCTTTTAGTGTAATTGTTTCCTGTACAGACAAACCAAAAACGGTGTTGCTCTCCAATTCAGATTCCCATGCAGCTCCAGGTACAGAGACTGTCTGTGCGTGTCTACTGCGCTGCTTTACATATCACACCCTCTTCATTTAATTTATCCGGATGGAGGGCGGGGGGGGGGGGGGGGGGGGGCCCTGGGGCCCACCCCACCCAAGACAACGCCACATGAAATGTGATCATATTCAAATGAAGTCAGGATGAGGAATATGTCAGTGGGTTCGAAAATATTTAAAAGCGCTGTACGTCTGCGCAGTAGCGGGTCAAAGCCCGCAGAACAAATAAAACTCCAATCCCCCACGCCCAGCTGCTTGACGTGGGCTTCCTGTTCCTTCACCCCCAGAGCTTGCCCGTATCCCCACGGCTCAAAAACTGTCTTCTACTGACAGACTTGATCGTCACGGGGAGCCGGGGTGACATAAACCGGTGTTCCCTTTTGACACACTTTCTTCAAATTATAACCGCGCGAAGGCATTTCCTGAAACGGCTGACGACTATTTGGCCCAGTTCCAGACTGTCAGATCTCAACTGCTGTCTTCTCGTTTAATTACATCCAGCTTGAAAGGAACTGTCAGGCTTGACTAAGGAACCCCTCGAATGTGAGATTTCTTTATGCCGTGGGCGTTTGGTGACAGACGTTAATCAGACATAATGCAGGGGTATACAAAACTCTGCGCTCCGTGAAATGGAAGTGAAACCGAAAGTAAGACCACATGAAATGACATGGTGAAAACTTGACAGGTCGGTGTGGAGAAACTTTAAAGCCCGCTATTTTTGGGGTCAGGTGTTTTGCCTTTTGACAGCTGGCGGGAAAACGACCGCGGGGGCTCCGAAAGTACACAACAGAAAGTGATCACACACGTGTGATTTTCTGCGTCGGGGCCCCCGACCTTTTATGGTTTCCTGTTCACCGTGTTGGAAATGGCTCAGGCGAACGAGAAGCCTGGGGAACGGGAAACGAGAACAAATGGAGGCAAAGGGGCTCGGACAGAAATCCCGAATCTTAATTTTTTCCTGCCGACGCGCGAATCGTTTAAAGACGGGCGTCCAGTGACGTGACTGGACGGTGCTGTTCAATTCCTGGTTTTAATCGAATCCTCCTCCACCATCGGTTTTCCACACTGGCTCCTGTCAAGTGACTCTACTTTTTTCTTCTTCTTTTTTTTTTTTTTCCTTTACTTCCAGGCACTCCGACGACGTACCACCTACCTCCAGTCAAGGCTCCCACAGGCAGCAGGAAGAAGAGCCCCAAGCACTGCTTCCTCTGTGGGAAGAAGACGGGCCTGGCCACCAGCTACGAGTGCAGGTACAGACTCTCGATCACATCGCCGCCTGTCCCTCAGACTTGCCCTGAAAAAGGATTGCAGCCAAAAAAGACAATTAGCAATTGAGCAGGTGTCGGCATACCTTACGTACTGAAGTGTGTGTGTGTTCATTTCCACCCTTGTAGGTGTGGTCACAACTTCTGCGCCTCCCATCGCTACGCGGAGACGCACGACTGCACTTACGACTACAAGAGCGCCGGACGGCGCTTGCTGCAGGAGACCAACCCACTCATCAGCGCTCCCAAGCTGCCCAAGATATAAATCCCGCCCCCCTCAGCCTCTCGACCAAAAAGAACCACAGGATGAACCCGTCATGAACACGAACGGAACGTGCAGTCGTTTCCAGCAGAGAGGAGTCACTTATTCACCACTATGTGCTTTTTCTTTCTCTTTTTTTTTTTTTTTTTGTATCTCAGCCAAGTTTGCTTCCAAAAAAAATTCTGTTAAGCCAAGTGTGAACAAACGAGAGTGGACTGAAATGGCGCAGAATTAATTATAACCTCTTGACAATGTGAAAATTCATCCATTTTTCTCGCGTTCTTTTTTCTTTTTTTTCCACCACACCAAACGGAACAACAACAAAAAAAAAACCTGTGCGTGCACGTAGGTCGTTTTTTTTTGCTAAATACATCTGCTGCGCGTTCCGTCGTATCTATTTGTAGTTTTGTAAACCTTTTTAAAAAAATGAAATGGAAAAAATAGGACCACTGATGACTTCTCAATCGACAAGTCTTGGACAGATGCACTTTAGAAACTATCATATTTATACATTTACTTTTCTTATTGTGAGAGGGAAGCATACTTATATCACTGTGTTTGTCTTATGAAGTTGTTTTTTTTATATATATATATTCTGCGTCTTTCTTACACAGGCACATACGGTAACAACATCACGAATGAAATCTTTCTAAAAAAAAAAATAGAAAAATACAAAAACACCTTCCTAATGAAATGCTTAATATTTATTCATGAATAATACTTATTTAAGATTGATTGAAGATTGGTTTTAAAATAGTGTGCAATGTGTGTAGGTGTGAATGTCCGTTGTATTCCACATGCCCATCAAGTGAACTGTATTAGGATCGGGGGTGGGGGGTGGGGGGGGCATGGTTGTGGTATTTATGATGTGTCTTCAGTACAGTGGTTGCCATAAAGATCTTTTTTTATGTCTTTATTTTATTTTATTTTTTATTGCTCAAAACCTCAAATGCTGTTAAACTATCTACAGGGGTTTGATCTAATAAAGTTTCTTCTAAGCGTTTCGACCCAACACTTGTGGAGAATTGTATTTCCGTCAGCTTTATTTTTGACTTTCGCCAGGAAACATCGAGTTTGCGGCACAGCCGGCCGCCGGCGTAATTACCTGTCATTTGGCGTTGCCCTCGAGTGTTGCCGATGTGGTTTTTCATAATTGAGTGTTTGGAACCGTTTGTGTTTGCTATCACGGACTCACTCCTGTCGCCTCGAGTAGCCGGGCCCCTCCTGACTCAGGCCCTCGGCCCCGGTTCCTTAGCAACCAGCAGAAAACATTACACCCCTCGTTCTTCTAATTCCGGCCCGAGTCGGGACCAATATAGAACGGGAACAAAACGTTTTCAGCTTCTCGCTTCTTGAGTTGCGTGGCGTCGCCAACCTGTGCCATCTCCTTCCAAGGCTACTACCTGCCATTTCTTTTCACGTGACTACCAAAGAACACCTGACGTTAGAAGAAAGGACAAGAGACACACAAAAAAAAGAAGACGCGTGTGCGTGACTCAACCACGACAGGGATGAAAGGGAGTTTCTCTGGGATTGTATTGTGTGCATGTAAATATTGAGATGACCCTGATTTCTGCCAGCGGTGCACACTTCATAGCGGCACTCTGTTTATATGCACACATGGAAAAGACAAACTAATCCTTGAGAGTGGTGGGAGGATAGCGTTGCGATCAGGGAAAAAACATTTTTTAGGACCGGCGTGTAATCAAAACCATTTTATCTTTTTTATCCCCCCCCCCGCTATGAGTCACTGAGTAAGCAGTAAACAGACAGACCCTGACCTCAGTCACGTCTCAGTGTTTTTATCCACGCTGTCCTCCTTCATGTTATCTGGCTTTGATCCAAGATAATTGGGCTGCGCAGCGTACCCTTCTGAAACGCGTCTTAGTCTCTACTGAGAAGTAAATGCTCCTCAACACGGCGAGGAGGCTATTTTTCTTCAAAACTACGGTGATGTTGGAAAAAGGCTGCGTACTGCATTGGACCAAACGAACGCGATTTTTTTTTTTTTCCACGTTCTCCGGTACTTTGATTTGTGATGACATCTCTGCACAACTCATAGTTCCAGCTGCACTTGAACCTGGCACTATCATCGGACTGATGACATTTAAAACCGGCTGTTGGTGGACACATGTTTTTTTTCTTTTCTGCATGTGCTCTCAGTGCCTGTTGAGTTTCTAATATCCTGCACTGTTTTAGTTTTTTTCCATCTTGCTCTTTAAATGACGCGAATGTGCCTCGGTTCTGCTCGCAGCATTACGGAAAACGGAGTTTAAATAATACACTCCAATGTTTAGCGTCTACATCTGCTGGCAAGTAATAACAGTGAAGGCAGCTGCCTCATTGTTTTTTTTTTTTTTATCTATTTCGGGTTTTAAAATGCAAGTCCACTTACAAACTTCTTCCCTGCGTGAGTAGCATACAATTCTAGTTCAAAAATGTATGCAAGTGCACCATTTAATCACTGGCTTGCCCTGAAGCGTGATTAGATTTTTATTTTTTTCATTGTTAGAACTGTGTTTTTTTTTTGGCGGGGGGGGGTGTGGTGGTATACACAGGTTTTCTCTGTTTATTTGATTCGGTTTCCTTCAGTTACGTCTCCAGTAAAACGGCCCTCCATTGTTCCTGTGTGCACCAGATCACATAAACACACCACCCAAATTCCTATTTTCGGTCTCACGATCATTCACCGTGCCTCTAGCAACTCTGCCAAAAACTGCAAGTCTATATTTTGCCAGGACGGAAAAACGATGCTTGTCCCTTCTTTTTTTTTTATCCTTCCAAACGTGTCTTTTGGAGGCAGAGATTCTGCTCTGTGCAAAAGGCACAATGGACGAGACAACAAAGGAACATTTTTGGAAACATGTTTTTTACCGCTTGCTTATGACCCACATTGTTTTGTTTTGTTTCTTCCATGTACTTCTTCCTAACCGGAGTATCTCGTGATGAAACCAAAAGCTCAATCTGTGAAACCCCTTAACCTTTGCATGCACTTACACGATGACCCACCGAGAGTTAAAAAACCCAAACCACAGGAATACACAACGAACCAGGTGTACGGGTGGCTGACTGGAACCTGCCACTGCCACTGATTACAACGCTTCAGTGTCATTGACATCACGTGGCTGTGGTAATTATTCCAAAGGCCTGTGTGGGGAAACCGCCATCCCTGCGGAGTGGCAGGTAGCCACAGTATCATGCAGCAGAGACCAAGACACAGGCTGATGAGGCAAAACCAGATTGCCAGGTGCGAGGTGCCAAGAAACACTCAAAGGAAAAAAAATCTCTGTTTGGAAACGTCACCCAGCTCATGCCTGAGCCGCTGACCTTTCGGCTCCCTCTTTCTCAAGAAACAGGCCTCGCCAGGGAATTGGCAGGTCAACCAAGAGTTCTTAAGTTATCCAAGTCTCCCGGTTTTCCTCAACACACCGTTTATTGGTTCAGGGGAAATTGGGGGACGTTTGCGGCTTGGTCGATAGGGGTTAGGGTCAAGGCCTCTCGCCGGCCTCTCCTCTGGCGTGGAAGAGCAGGAAAGGCCGCCCCTGGGCACACTCGAAGCCCGCGATGCCCTGTACCTCTCGGACGCGGGGACACGTGCGTGACAATTTGGCAGCCTCCCCTCCTGAGGTGCCCACTGTGTCCGGACGGAGCACAGAGGCTCCGTTGTCCCACCCAAAGGGGCCGAGCGGCAGTCTGTGCATCGGTAATAAGCCGCAACACAATGACAGGTTTCACGGGGCCCCCCGAGGCAGCGGAGGGTACGTTTCGCGAGTGAGTCTTCTCTCTCAACATACTGCGCCGGGATGGAGGGGGCCTCTCTCCGCGCCCGGAGTTACAGAGGGAATCACACAGCTGTGCACTGCAGGCCAGTCACAATCTGAAGTAATGACCACGGCACCAGAATACATGACTATGGCCAGAACGGAGGTCTCGTAGGCTGATGAGAGATGGTGTCGTCCATCCAAAAGCTGACGGTATAAAAAGACATAAACTATCTGCAAATATAATCATCATCATCACCCCGATAAGGGGGCATTTGGGGGAAGTGTGCGTACTCATCATTGAATAGATGATAAAATGGGTCTCATTCGGATTCTGTGTGTGTGTGTGTGTGTGTCATCTAAAGCTCAGCCACTCAATTGTTATCACTTCCAAAAATGTACAAAACAATATGTATCCTCGTCTTCATTATCCTCCACGCCCCCCCCTCCCCCGGGCCCTTTCATCTCACCCTCATCTTCATTATCATCCTCCTCCTCATCCTCACCGTCTTCCTCATCTCACCCTCCTCTTCCTCACCCTCCTCTCCGGAGCTAACACAAGCGCACGCAGCCCTCGGTGCGCCCCGCATGCGCCGCCTGCCCTTTAAATTGATTTCTTTATTTTTCTCTTCGTCCCTCGCGTTTCGTTTCTCTCTCTCTCTCTCTCTCTCTCTCTTTTTTCACCCCATCTTAACGCGGAAGTCAGTGACGCACCGCCGCACACAGCTGCTAGGCGGAGGGAGCCGATGGACTGAAGGACACCGTGCGGAAGCCAGCGGACGGCGGTGAGTGTCTCCTGCTCGGGTGTGTGTGTGTGTGTGTGTGTCCGTCCCACTGCGGCCGTGCGTCCAGCCGGCGCTCCGTCGGTCGGTCGGTCGTGTGTGCGTGTGGTGTAGCCTGTTTTGTTTGTGCCGCAGCTGTAGGGCCACCGTGCGCTTCCAGGTATGAGATCCAGTTTCCTGCGCGTGACTGACGCGCTCTGCAGCAGAAAAACAAAAAAAAACAACAACAAGGAGCAGCGCTGTGTTTGGAGAGAGAGGAAGACATGATTGCGAGGAGAGGAAACGTACGTGCGGGCGTGTGTTGTGTTGTGTTGTGTTGTGTCGTGTCGTGTCGTCTGCGGTGGTGGGGCACCGGGCGTTGGGGAACCAGCCTGATGCAGAGGCTCCTGCATTGGACCCCTTTCTCCTCCCCTTACACCCGGTGGTAAACCAGAGAGGTCAGCAGAGCATCCGGCCGCTCTGACCCGATCGCGCCGCCGGATCAATATTCATCCCATCGATCTCATTTGCATGATTTGGCGTGCAGTGGGCAGTTTGGTCTCACAGAGGATATTTCCACGTTTGGCTTCAGGTGCACTGTCCGGCTGCACGTTCCACTTTTATTTTTTTATTTTTATGAGCTATAATAAATAAGAAATCCTCTGCTTCCACAGGCTTTAGCAGCCCCCCCCCCCCCAAAAAAAAAAGAAAAAGAAAAAAACAACCCCACCAGCAGCTATCTTTACAGCGACAGCTAGTCCACCCCTTGACGAGACGGGAGATGTTGCGTCGCCGCCCGAGAAATCCGCTCAACGTTAGGGGCGGCTCTCGTGCTCCACTGAGCTGTGGGATCGTCTTTTGCCGAAACCTCGCTCTCCAGACCTGCCGCGGCGCCTTATGTTGGCTCAAAAATCTCTCTCTGTAGGGGGACCCGTTGTAAGCCTCTCGGTTCTTTTCCTTCCTCGGCGCGGACGCTGCGGTGGCTTTCGCCCTGGCCGACCTTTGACTCCACTTTGCGCCCGGGTGTAGCCGTGAGTCCCGGCTTCCTGTACGCCGAGGCTCGGCTGTGGCGGGGGGGGGGGGGGGGGGGGGGGATGGGGAAGAAGGAGAAAAAGGGAGAAGAAGGAGAAGAAGAAGGAGAAGCTGCGTCCGTCTTCTACACGCGTGTTACATCACTCTGGCCTTTCAGTTGTGTCTCCCAGTGTTGCGGAATACCGGGGGGGGGGCTCGTTGCGATAAGGGTGCCTCGTTGTGTTGTCGGTATCTGTGGTGAGTGCATGCATAAACTTGCAGATCACACAATGCTTATTCTCTCTGTGGAACTAATCCTGCCCCCTCATGACTGCATGCAGCTTCCCCTCGCACACTCCAAGCACAGCCGAGTGTTCAACGGAGGTGGACGCCGGCCCTTTCGTTTTGGAGGCCGACCGTCTGAGCTCCGATCTTGGTGTCGAAATTGAGCTGAATAGCAAGTAGGCTTGGGAAGAGAAAGCAATCGGGGATCCTTTTTAATCTGCACATGTATATGTTGAGATTTCTAGGGGCCACTTTTATTCCTGAGCTGATTTAAGTGCACTGGGAATCGTATATGATATCAAATGAACCGTCTCGATATCTCTTTGGTTTGATACATCGTTAGATGAGCCATATCGGGTAACTTTGAAATTCTGTAAGCGGCGGACTCCTTGCATGCGGACAATGGGGGATTTTTGCCGGGAGCAAACAAGCCATCTTTCCTCCGTTCCGCGCTCTGAGCTGTCAACAGCCTCTGAAGTCGTCAGTCGTCCTGACGGTGCCTGCCGAACGAGGGAGGAAATGAAAAAGTAAAGCTATAATCATGACTCCAGACAGAGGGGTGGGGGGTTGGAGCTGCGCGTGACGGAGCCTGATGTGGTGCTGTACTTTTCGGTTGTGCACTTGCGAATCTACTCTTTCCTGAGGGAACTAAATTGGGGGTTAAAAAATGAATGCAATTGGAAATATCTCGGCGCTTCCACCGCCGGGTGCTCTGCTAATGAACTGGCATCGTTGTTGGTTTACACTCTGGGACAGGGGATGATGTTTGACGGCACCCGTCGTGCTGATCTTTCGCTTTTTTTTCCCCAACAAGATGGCCGATCAAAACGTTTGAACTTGCAGAGGGGCCTCGCTTGGTCCGCAAGTGGGGTAAATGGGATGGTTTCAACTCCCCAACGTTTTTCTGTATTTTAAAGCAGTGAAGAATCCTTATTTCCCTCCCCCCCCGACATGAACTCTGCGTGTTCAGATCGCGTATAAATTTTTTTTTTCTCCTCCTGGTGCACTTGAATCTACGTCCGCTGCCTGTTTCAAAATGGCACCTGCAGATACGGTTCTGTGACTCACGCTGCATCTCTTTGTGAGCCGTTTACCCCTGTGTCCTCTCTCTGTGGGTTAAAACTTAAAAAAAATAAATAATAATAAAACAAAACAAAAAAAACGTCTGCATTCTGCACAGAGACAGAGGAAAAAGAATCCGGCCAATGAAAATCGGTCCACACGTGTGTCCTGCTGTGCTTTAGGCCAGTGTGCGTGGTTCTGGATGTGGAATTTTGCTGGACTCCACCTTGACTGTTAGGAAGCTTGCCGGCCTCTGTTTACTATGGGGGGGGGGACATTTGACTTTGTTATGACTATTAACAAGTGCTTTCATCGCTCACGTGATTTCCAGCGCCGTGTAGCCATTGTGCAGTCGTTTCATACTTCCTTTTTTTTTTTTATCTGAAATTATGGCCGGACTGTGTCCCTCAGCGGCCTTGTCGTGTCAGCATCTGGCCGGGCTGGAACGTTATAACTTAATGGAGGTATCACACTGCGCTGTTGCTCTTTGCCTGCCGTGCTGTAACTCGGCCCGGTCCTCGTCTCCAGGGAACGGAGTATCGATCCGATCTAATGACTTCCTCTCGTAGGTGACGTCACAGACCCCTGTGAACGAAGCCCCCGCTGGAGCTATCCTGATGTCAGTGGACAGTGGGCGCAGTGAAATGATCATGTACGGCAGGAGCGCCGGACAGCTGCGATACATCAGCCGAGCAGGAGCGCTGGCTCAGCTCTTTGGACCCTGGGATGGCACGGCCGCAGGTCGCAGGCCCGCGGTTGATGATGTCATTAGTGCTTTCGGGGGCTCGCAAGGTCGCTGTCCGCTTCGCGCAACCACGCCCGCCCAATACTCACTTTAGCCGCGTGTTTGCTTTACAGCAAACGCGTGGTATTTCCATGGTGCCCATCACAAAGCTAGTTCTGTATGTTACAGGTATTGTTAAATATACAAAAAAGGCCCATCCGACACCAGCAGGGAAAAAAACACGCACACACACACAAACACACAAGCTGTTTCTTATATGGGCATCTTGTGGCGAAATGATCGAACTTCCACATGAGAAACGGAGGCTCTGTGGATTTCCTTGACACGGTTGTCTTTTGACCAAATCCTTCTCTTATCCACGGCCATTTAGAGCTCTGTAACATCCCTCCGCTATGGCCAAATGCTTGAAAATATATACCACATTATATATTATATATAACTCTTTGATGTGTAGGCTGGAGCCTGCGTCTCTTTGGTCAAGTGTCAAGTGATGTCAGATGGTCGTGATGGAGCCGATGCTACACACTCGCGATGAGTGGCGTACAGCCAGAGGAGACCATCCTCAAAAAGTTATTTCTCTCAAGTTTGAACTATATATATATATATATTTTTTTATTATTCTTTTTTTTTTCCAAAAAATAAAATGATCGCTGTCAGACAATTTATTTGCATTTCTAAATTGCTTTTTTTTTTTTTCTAGTGATGAATTGCCTTGTGGGTAGTAATACAGCGCCGAGGCAAGATATTGTCACTCACTTGAACGGAGACATTTTTGCATTACAGGCAATTAAGTGATATTTGATGCATTTCTTCTCTTCACAGCTTTATGTTTTGGAATGCATCAATTGTGGCAAACCAGAAAATGATTTTCTTTTATTTCCAATTGGATTCTTTGGCCTGACTGGAGGAAAACAGGGAAGCAGCAGCAGCAGCTGCAGCCTCGGGTGGCTGGGGCACACAAACTTGAATTTGGATGTCGTCAAACAGAAGTTGTCATGCGATCTCCGGGACGTGTCGTGCAACTTGTGGGCCTCTATTGCTCCCTCTGCCCCCCCCCCCGGGAACCTTGTCAATTCACTGTTTCTTTGCCGACACGTTTCTGAACACTCCGGACGTTCCGGGATTAATTGTTCGCCGCTGCTGGCGTTGGCATGGCCAGGGGAGGCTTGCTGGCCGTGATCTGCACTTCATGGTGCTCATGACTCGAATCTCAGGAAATGGTTCGAGCAGGCCAAAGATATGCCGGCAGTGAAACTGAAAAAAACGTTCGAGCGCCGCAGTAAATCCCCATTCTGTGTAAGAGCGCGCCGTGATTTTTCGATCACTTCCACGAGTGTGCAGCTCTTATTGATAGTGATTTATGCAAATATTCCCTTCGTCCTGCCATTGCCTGTGCAATTGGTTTTGTTGTCATTTTTTTTCGATGAAGTAGGTTTGAGTTCGTTTTTGGAAAATGGTCAATTAGCTTCTTTGACAAATATTGGATCGGATTAGGGAGGGAATGGGAAAAGCTGCTGTGTGAGGTTTCAAGCAGGGAAGCTGACACGATGTTAACTGCTGTACGTGACACACACACACACACACAAAAAAAAAGCCAGATGTGCTGAGAATGCTTAGAATAAACATGACTTTCGGTTTTTTGAAGTTTCTGGCTTGAAGATATTAAATCTGGTAACTCAGAATGGTGTTCACAATGTTCTCTGTCACCGGAGCGCGTACGTGCAGTTAAAGCGCTCATTCGATCAAATTGTTGCCCTGATGGACCGAAACGTTTTCTTTTTCCTGCAGTCGTTTCCCAAAAAATACGGTCCTATATTCCGTAGGCCGCCTGAATCTGCCGCACGAGGGCAGGGGAGACGATTCCTTTCGGTTCATGACGAAAATGGCCAGCGGATGACTTGCTCATGAAAAATGAATGCTTCTTTTCGTGCGGCGCGGCGCACAAAGCAACGAAAGACTCGCCGTATCTCCCGGCTATTAGATAAAGAACAGAGAGCTGACAGGCAATGACGGGAGAGGGTGGACAACGTGGAACGGAGGTCCCTGCGTGGACTGGAGGCAGGACCGCTGCTGTTACGTGACCCCCCCCGAGGCCACCAGGATGAGCGGCAATGTTTTTTCGAAAAAAAAACACACACACACACACACACTCACCAGTGTGTTTACTGGTAGTGTCGGGTCAATGTTACAGTGAAAACGCTTTCGGTTTCTCTTCTGGCGGTAAGCTGCTTTTCTCCCGTTTCCTCATTCCTCATTCGTCTGTGGCTTTGTCGCGAGCGCGTCACCACTTCCTGGGGAAGTGTTTGTGTTTGTGTGAGTGAGAGAGACGTTCAACGGGATCGATTTTCAAATACAGGCACGCAAAGGGGTGAACCCCCGAAGACGGCCGTTCCCAAACGATAAAATAAAGCGGGAACCGTCAACAGTCAATCTGGACATCAGCTTTGACCAAATTCCCAGCCAGGAATTTGACCAAATTCCCAAAGCTCTACTTGAAGTGTCCGCAAGTGTCTCTGCCAAACGCGCAGGGAGCGCGATTCCTGGCGCTCCGCTCGGCTGAGGCGCGGCAATTGTGTTTGCGTTGTGTTGAAATGCAGCATAACCGATTGGTAACGGCACTTGCAGAAAAAAGACACGCGTCGAGGCCTCGCTTCCTGCGCGCATTAACAGTAAGAGCCCTTGCTTCCTCTATTCTCTGCTCCCCCTTCCCCTTCACGGTAACTGCCGCAGCGGAGAGATTAGAAGATCTGCATAGTGCACTGGCGCGGGTAGGTGTGTGCGTGTGTGCGCAATGTACAAAGTAAATTACTGCCCTGTTTAACATCTTCAGTTCCTGTCTCCGTACTGTGGACTTTTTTGATGTGGTTGCACTTTTCGCCCCGCTTCTGCTCTCCGGATACTTCGCAGAATTCCGCTCCTCCAGCAAAACGCACTGCTTTATGTCCACCCTCTGTTCACTCCTCTCTCTCTTCCACCTTCCCATCGCACCTCAAAGACTCTTGACGCCAACTCGCCAGGCTTTTGAGGTTATCGAAAAATGGCCCTCTGGACCGGGAAGAAGCGAAGGAGTTTTTTACGCGCTGAATATGAACGTACCGTCTGAACGTGGCTCTCCTGCTGAGTCTGAAGCCATGTTTGGGTCTATTTTGCTTGAGTTTCTAGAATGCGTTCGAAAACAATTTGTCAATAGCAGAAGTAAAAAAAACAAACAAACCACAACCACTTCAGTGTTTTTGATTGGCTTACTCCCAACATTAAACAATAGCCCCTTTTCCTTTTGGCCTTTGAGTGAGAGTACTTAGGAATTAACACGAATGAACTCGGTCCATTGCTGCTGGCAATATTTGCAATTTGCACTGGAAAAACTTTGACTGCTGGAAAACGCAATCAGGCACCTGAATATTTTGTCCAGGGGGCGGGGGGGGGGCGGGGTCCTCGTTTTGAGATTTGCCAAAACTAAGAACGAAATCACAATAAATATATAACAAACATTCAGTTTGGTGACATTTTTTCCAAGTTTGAATGATTATGACCAAGTTCTGAAGGAAATCTACCGACCAGCACCTCTCATGCTCACTGCTGTGTGCGACCTGTGTTTAGATTTTGGCTTTTACAGGAAGTTGACTTTGAGCCGTGTTTACCCGAAGGCTTTTCTGGTTGTTTGCGTGTCACTGTTTCTGTTTCCGTGTGTTAAAAGATCAAGATCAAGTTCAAGTTCAACCGCCCAGGCTGTTTGACCACAAGATGATGAAGACCTGCACTCGGTGCCAAAGCTGGCGTGCGTGTTTGCGTGAGTGTGTGTGTGTGTGTGTGTGTGTGTGTGTGTGTGTGTGTGTGTGTGGGATGGAGAAAGAGATTGGAGAACGTGAGATGGAGATAATAAGCCGCAGCAAGCTTTATCGTCCATCAGGTTTTACTGATGCTCTGTTAATCTGTGTGTGTGTGTGTGCGCAGGTCTGAGAGAGAGAGAGAAAGAGAGCGGGTGTGTGCGTGCGTGTGGGCGAGAGTGTGTCTCTGGCAGGGCGCTAAGTCCCATCATCGCTGCCAACGCGGCCCTGGCCTCTGTGGCATGATGAAATGAATGCCCCCCCTTCTCTCTCCTCTACTCGTGCCTTTCAGCGGGAGCACCAGTCAAACGCACAGGCATATCTGTAGCTTTTTCAGAAAGTGAAGCGTGTTTCATAAAAAAAAAAAAAAAAAAAAAAAAAAAAGAGAAAGGATAGGAAAAAAAAAAAAACTCCAGTGACAAATTTACAGGCCGTCAAGGCGAGAAATGAACAAGCATATTCCTGCCTCGTTCTGAAGCTGCCAAATGAACACTGGATAGATTTCTGTGAAAGAAGAGATTGTCAGCTTTGTTCCCATAGTTTGCGAAGGATTCTCCCCCAAGCTGCACTATTATCGGACAGGGTGACGCCACGCAATTTCTTTTTTTTGAACGAAACTGCGCACGTGGAACGCGTTTCATTCCCCTCGAAGGGGCGGTGGTGATGGCTTGGGCGTCGATTCTGCGTCGATCCGGTGTGTGGCGCAGCTCTTTATTTATTAGATTTTTTTTAGCGCTCCTCGGGGGGGAAGGCACTTCCTTCAATGCAGGCGGCGGTACAGTAATGCGAGCGCTGATCGATACGCCACCTAGTTTTTCTACCCGATTGCACACCCCTCGGGCCATATCTCGGGTCTGATTTGGACGCGCAGGGGCCTCCTGGCCAACCGAATGACGGCATAGCTCGGCTGAGCGTCGGAGGACAGACGGCGCTGGGATGTACCTGCTGCAGGAGATCCGGAGAGTCGGAGAGAGAGGCGGGCTCAAGCGTCTTTCTCAGAGATGAAGTGGGCCTCCTCGGGGATAGAAGGGGGCTTGGGTAGTATCGGCATTGCCGCCGGCTCCGCAGAGAGCCACTGCCCAGGCTCGGGCGTTGTGGAAACCACGTGACCAAAACTGCTGGGGCTGTATTTTGATTTGCGTGGTGTCATCCATCGACGTGGCTGATCGCCACAGCCCACTTTCCCGGAGAGTCGATGCATAATAATAGCACCGAGTTATTACAGACCAAAAGCTCAGCGCCGTCTGTCCTCCGACGCTCAGCCGAGCTATGCCGTCATTCGGTTGGCCAGGAGGCCCCGGGCGTTGTGGAAACCACGTGACCAAAACTGCTGGGGCTGTATTTTGATTTGCGTGGTGTCATCCATCGACGTGGCTGATCGCCACAGCCCACTTTCCCGGAGAGTCGATGCATAATAATAGCACCGAGTTATTACAGACCAAAAGCTCAAAGGGAAGCAATTACGACTACGACGATGAGCGACAAAATATTGACACTGACTGAAAGGCTGGCGGAAGCGTTTGTGTATTTAACCGAACCACCTGACAAAAAAAAAAAAAAAAAGGAATGTTTGCCCTGGGAGGTTTGAAGGAGCTCCTGGGCTTGTTCGGGAGAGGATCCCAAAAAATGGGAACCTTTCCGAAGAGCGGTTGCTGAAGGGGACACCAAAGGTGCGGCTAAAAATACTTTGCTACTAAATACATGCCATGTAGAGGAAAACCACGAGTTCTAAAAGATGTTGCGTTCTTCCCGGGCCACCTCTGACCCAGCGCAATTCAACACAAGCGCAAGGCTATTGTCGTGGCTTTTATTTATTTTTTATTTTTTTATTTATTTTTATAAACGTCAAATAAGCAACGGCTCTTTATTATTCTATAATGGGTCACGTTCCAAAAGAGTTAAGGACTTCGCGACGGCACTTCGGCTTTTTCACGCTGAAATGGCCTTTTGCCAAAATACCGTCACTCCGTTAGGGCATGAAGTCACACACGCACACTCCCACAGCAATGCCGTTACAGGAACACCTGTTTACTTAAGGGAGACATATTAACTTAAGGAACACATATTAACTTAAGGAACGCATATTAACTAAAGCTAAGCACCTTTTTCACGCAGCTCTCTTGTCACAGCAGATGTCTCTATGTCCTTGACAACAACATAAGTGACTCCGTAATATCCAGTGGTCCCGCTGATTAAATTCATTTAGCGCCTCCCTGCTCTGACGCGACAATTGTTCCTCCGTTAAAAAAGAAAAAAAGAAAAGACAACTGTCCCGTTAGATTTAGTTTGGGAAGCCCGATGTTTTTTTTTTTGTTGTTTTTTTCTCAGAGCACTGCGGTAAGAATTCAAAAACAACAATATATTCTTTTTTCATCTTGCTGCAGTGCACTGCACTGAGGACTCGCGGTGCAATCCCGCCTGTCTATCCTGCAAATCTCTCGGCCCGTTCGTGCAACCTCTGGATCCAGCAGAGACCTTACGGCCTTAAAACACAATGGCAATTAAGACCAGAGTGGAGAGTTTTTGCAGAGGCCGTTATTCTTTCGGATGTCCGCTCACCAGCAGGGTGCGGCTGTGCTGTGGCCACACCGATGGATGCCGCCTCTTCCTTCATCCAAGTGCCGCGGGGGGGGGGGGGGGGGGGGCTATGGGGGGGTCATTTACCGCTGCGCTGTTCGTGCCCCCCTTGGCGGTGACCTGCGTTTCTTTTTTTTTTCTCCAGTCGTAGCTCACATCGTGGCAACATCGGCACGTTGTTACCGAAGGGGATTCAATGACTCAAGAGCTGTGGCCTTCAAGCCACAGGATCCGCTTGACTTTTGACTCCTTCAAAACCGATGCTGTGGAGGGAAGAAAAAAAAAACCCCACATGAATGACTTTGTCAAGGTTGACGGCTGAAATCATCGTTAGCGCTCACTGGCCTATTCTTTCGCCGTTTAAAGCCTGACCAAAAAAAAAAATATGATTTTAAAAATATATATTTTCAATATATCTTTTGATGAGGGGATGTGTGTGTGTGTGTGTGCGTGTGCGTGTGCGTGTGCGTGTGCGTGTGCGTGTGCGTGCGCGTGCGCGTGCGCGTCCTTGTCATAGCTCCATCACCGTCTCTTGTCACCAAGGCGCCAGCTGTTGCGTGAAAAGCTGATACACCGTGCGTGTTGAGACCGTGTGAGTGTGTGTGTGTGTGAGTTCATACGTGTCTAATCACGTTTCCATCTTGATAAATAGTCACGTCAGAGAAAGAGCGGCGGTAAATGTGAGGGAGCGGTTTCTAAAGCTCCTCTTTTCACTGATCCTCGTACAGCAGTGTCAGTAAAGCCCCCCCCCCACACACACACACGCACGCACACCTCTGATCAATGCCGGTTGCTCCTCACTGGCCTTTGACTGACCTTCCGTCTCGTCCGGATGCTTTTCGGTTTCCTAATCCCGTCATTTTGGCAGGGCAGAGCATCGGGGGGGGCCACGCTCAGCAGACGCACCGGGGTGCAAAAAAACACGCAGGCATAATCGCAGCCAAGTGGCGAGACGGCGCCGGAGCTTAAATGCCGTCAGTGGCTGTACAGATGGTTGCGTTCGCCGAAGTAAAATGACCCATTTGTGAAAGCTCTTGTGTAACTCCCCAGCACAGAGCCGGGACCACCTGCTGCCGCTCACGTGGGTCCCTACGTCCCATCGGAGACGCAGGGAGACGCCGCCCTTTTTTTTGTTTTTTTTTTTTTCTTCAGGAAAATCATGGTCCTGAATTTTTTGGTCTCTCGGATAAAAAAACAAACAAAAAAAAACGGAATTCTTGCATACACTGAATCATCTGTACTTCTGTAGTGATTTATGACACGCTGTGCTTGTGCTATTCTGAGACAAAACCTCTGCTGCTGTGGAAAAACATCCCCCGTGGTTTGAGCACAGACCAAAGTTTCCTAGACACTGGGGGTCAGTGCCTGAGATAAATGACCTTGCACTCTCTTTGGAAGAGTTTAAATCTGTTTTGGATTCTGTGAGGGGTGGGAAATTTTTTTTGAATTCAACTGCTCTCTATTTACGTATTTAATATGTGATTTATTAATGTGTTGTCCAACCAGTTTTTCAGCACAAACTCCGCCGCAGTCAAAACCGCGCGGCTGACATAATATATCATCGCAGAAAGCTTCCAAGGCGCCCACAATATGAGAAAAACAACACAATTACAGAGCTGTTGAAGTTGGTTTGCGAAAATATATTGTCGCGGGACGCTATCTAATTCCCGCGTCGTCAACGGCTCCTCCGGTGTCCCGTTTGGGTGCTGTGTTGTTTCCGCGGCGCTAATCTCCAAGTGTCCTCTGTGTGTCCTCTTCAGAGCGGTGCGGTCGAGGTGTCGCGAGTCAGACCGCCATGCCCTTTGCTCCGGCAGCGGGACAGGAAGTGCGTGCGTGAGTGTCCCTGGTCGCCTCCGCTGGGATGAACATGCCACTGCACCAAATCTCCGTCATCCCCCGTGACGTCACCTCCTCGCGGGTGTCGGGCAGCGGGAAATCCAAGGACAAGGACAAGCAGGTACGTGACGGGCCAAGCGGCCGCGGTGAGATCCGGTCACCCGACTCGGCGGCTTAGGGACACAGCCGAGGGATTATGGGGCAGTTTCATCCCGCAACGTGTCGTTCGGTATCCTCCATTAACAGGGGGCCGAGCTCTGCTCTTAGCACCGCCAACAGATTGGCAGACTAATCCGGCACACGTGGGATACGCGTGGCCCAACGTGTTCGCTGTCTTTACGGGAGAAGCGAAGAATACGGGAGACGACAGGACAAAACCGAAATGTATTGTAAAAAAAAAAAAAAAAAAAAATGTCTTTGTGTTGGAGTGATCAAAACCCTCCCCTGGCTGTCGGAATCCTGAACAATGAAGGAATTAGTGGGACACCGTGTGGCCGGTCAAATCTCGGGCCAGCTTGACTTGCAGCAATGTGGCCACCCGTTAAAGTTTTTTTGTCAGCTATTTCACATTTTCAGAATGAATCACTTGGATGACATTTTTTATTTTATTTTTTTTTCTTCTTCTTTTTTTGCCCGTCTTACGTTTTTCTTTCGCCAAAACTCTGTCATGTGGAAACGCTGAGATCTATCCGCATCTGCTCTCTGTTTATACAAAGGGGGGGATTCGAGGGCCGCTCGTCTGAAAAGGTCAACATGAGCCCGTGACAGATTTCTGGTCTTAGGAATTTGGTGACATTAGGATTTCTCCAGATTTGTTTGAAGGTGTGCGGTTGTTTTCACGTTCGCTCTAGCCGTAATAATGCAGTAAATACGCTGTGAGGTCTTCTCGGTCTCAAGTGTGGCTTTGTTTGCGCCCCCCCCCCCCCCCCCCCCACCTTCCCCTCTCTGTTTATGTACTCGAGCAGCCGCAAACCTGACGGTGTAGTGCTCTCAGCGCCGCGCAGTTGCTGCGTTTCGGGGTTTTTTTTTGTTTTTTTTTAGCTCTGGAACAAAGTGAGCTGCTCAGACAATATGTCCGCGGGCCTGCCCTCTCTCCTCGGCCTTGTTGAAACACAATGGAGCCTGGGCGGGCAGAGGCGCAGGTGTTCTTGAGGGGCTTCTTCACACCGCCCATGACGTCGCGTTTTCCACAGTGTTTTCTTTTCTATCTTTGCGGTCCTTCAGTTTGAGAGCCTGGTTTCCATCTCTCTTTTTTTTTTTCTTTTTTTTCTCTTCACGTTTGTATTTGGTCACGGGTTCCCTTTAACCCTCTATCAAACGGCCCCTGCTTGTGTGCACATTTGTGCTGCTGCTGGTCAAATCTGTCCGTGGGCGCTCGGGCGCCCCCCGATAATGGCTTTGGTTTTCGCGACACTATTGCCACATTCAAATGTAATAGGTTTTATTCCATCGGAATAGGAAAGGAAGGCCCACCCGTCCAGACCTGCTGGGTCAGGTGGAGCGCTCCGAGTTCGTCTGTTCACACCCGGCTTTAAAAATGCGTCCTGAATGCGCCTGCTGTGATCACTTCTCCGATCCTTGCTCAGCGTTCGATTGTACCGCAGTCGCTAAAAAAAAAACGCCATACATTTTATTATTCCTGCTCCTGCTGGTGGGGACGGCAGGAAGTCTGCTGTAAATCAGTTTCAAGCCCGAGCCGGGCCCAGAGCTGACAGCGGTTTTCCGCGGCTTTGTTGTCTTTTCTCGCCCCACCAAAAATAAATAAATTAAAAAAGCGAAATAAAATGAAAAGAATGCGGCTCCGCGTGCGTCCCAGACCTCCACTGGAGGCGGGTATCTTTTTTTTTTTTTTTTTTTTCTTCACGTTTGTATTTGGTCACGGGTTCCCTTTAACCCTCTATCAAACGGCCCCTGCTTGTGTGCACATTTGTGCTGCTGTTGGTCAAATCTGTCCGTGGGCGCTCGGGCGCCCCCCGATAATGGCTTTGGTTTTCGCGACACTATTGCCACATTCAAATGTAATAGGTTTTATTCCATCGGAATAGGAAAGGAAGGCCCACCCGTCCAGACCTGCTGGGTCAGGTGGAGCGCTCCGAGTTCGTCTGTTCACACCCGGCTTTAAAAATGCGTCCTGAATGCGCCTGCTGTGATCACTTCTCCGATCCTTGCTCAGCGTTCGATTGTACCGCAGTCGCTAAAAAAAAAACGCCATACATTTTATTATTCCTGCTCCTGCTGGTGGGGACGGCAGGAAGTCTGCTGTAAATCAGTTTCAAGCCCGAGCCGGGCCCAGAGCTGACAGCGGTTTTCCCGCGGCTTTGTTGTCTTTTCTCGCCCCACCAAAAATAAATAAATTAAAAAAGCGAAATAAAATGAAAAGAATGCGGCTCCGCGTGCGTCCCAGACCTCCACTGGAGGCGGGTTGAACGGTTTGATGGAGGACACATTTGCGCGACTTTTTACACCCGTAACTGGCACTGGCCGATGTGTTCTCACACACACACACACACACACACACACACACACACACACACACACACACACACTTGGCTGGGGTTTGATTTGAGCAAAAAAAAAAGAGCAACGATCAAACTCTGGATCTGTGTGGTCAGCATCACTCTGTCCCTGCCGGCTAGGCGGAGGTTCTCGTTATTCCCGGTGGGGACGTCAGCAGAGTGAAGGAACCGAGGAGAAGGAGAGCAGCGTTCACTGTGAATGCTGATGGCTGCTGGAGGTGTGTGTGTGTGTGTGTGTGTGAGTGTCTGTGCTAAAGCTTAGTCACACAGCACAGGCCCATCTGGCCCCCTCGACAACACAACTGGTCTTTTAGAGGCTCAGAAAAAAAAAAAAGAAAAAAAAAGAAAAATCAGAACTTTCCTCTACTTAGAATTCACAGTTAGTCAGCTGCTCCTTTTAGAGAGCAGCAACACATCTTTAACTGTTGCCGGCCCCTCGCCGGCCTCCCATCCTCCGCCAGCGCCGCTCGAGTTCATTTATCTTCCCCTCGAAAATCCTCTCTCGGACTGGCGGGCGCTGGGGTTCATGCGCCGGGGTCCCCCGAACTCGCGTTTGGCTCGATAAACGGGAGATTTAGGGGAAATGTGTTTTTTAAAGGATCGGGGGCGAGCGAGAGAGGGAGAAAAATAAGAAAGAAGGAAGGATCATTTAAATTCCTTCGCAGTTCACGGCCACGGCAAATAATACGGTCAGATTGGTTTCGGGTCTGGGGTTTTTCCAGATAAGACGTGCGGCGAATGGATTATGCATGAGTTGGCAAAAAGTCGAGCTCTGGCCCAGGCTGACAGGTATGGCAGGCAGAAAGCCCCCACACTTAATAGTCGTGGGGTGTGCGTGGGAAATGCCTCGCGAGTGAGCTGTCAGTTGGTGTGTTTGTTGATTATCCCGTCTCTTCAAGCCCGTCTGCAGCGTCGCTCGCTGCTGTGTTTTTTTTTTATTTTTACTGAAAATAATTTGCACGAGCGCCATGTGATCACATGCAGCGAGACATGGCAATGCTTCAGTGGACACAGCTGCAGACATACGCGCGCGCACACACGCATGAATACACACGCACACACACACATTCACAGATACACATAGACACACACACACACAAATACAAACTCACACGCACACACACACACAAATGCATACACACACACGCGCACGCACACACACAAAAGCATTCACACATAGACACACACAAAAGCATTCACACATAGACACACACGCGCACACACATGCATTCACACATTCGCATAGACACACACACACACACGCACACAAATGCATACACACACACACGCACACACACACGCATTCACACATACACATAGACACACACACGCGCACACACATGCATTCACACATACACATAGACACACACACACAAATACAAACTCACACGCACACACACACACACAAATGCATACACACACACACGCGCGCGCACGCACACACACAAATGCATTCACACATACACATAGACACACACACGCGCACACACATGCATTCACACATACACATAGACACACGCACACAAATGCATACACACACACGCACGCACACACACTCATTCACACATACACATAGACACACGCACACAAATGCATACGCACGCACACACACAGACGCATTCACACGTACACATAGATAGGCACACACACATTCACACATACACATAGACACACACATGCACACACACACAAATGCATACACAGGCGCGCACACTCGAACTTGGCCTTGCCACGCTTTTATTATATTTAGCAGTACATCTGTGTGACCGTGCGCACGCCAAACACCATGTTACTCGATATCCTCCCTTTGGAAGCTGCATGTATTTTTCATGAAAGCACGGAGCGCCGGGAGCTTTGTCCTTCGACACGAGCGCACCGGAGTCAAGGACAGAGACCGCTCCCCGCCTCCGTCTCTGATGTTTTGCAGTTTGATCAAAATCCTCAGAGCTCCCGGGCTCCGGTGGAGCATCGCTGGGCTTTTTTGGAAATCGAGGTCAAACCGCTGATCACGGCAGTAAAAAGTCTCCTCGCTGATTTCACTAAAAGCTGCTGGTATAGTGACGGAAGGTGTTTGTCCCTTGAGCTCTCGGCCGACACTGGCGGCAAGGGAGTGACCTGGGGCAGCCGGCGCTGCCAACTATTCCCCCAGATATTGTTTGATGAAACTCTGCCAATGCATTGTCCAAAAAAATATGTTTTCTGCGCCTCCAGGCGGGCAAACCTTTTCCAAACATTTGGCGGATCTAAAGCGTCCGAAATCATTCCCCACCGGATCGCGCTGCCCAGGGGCGAGCGAATGGAAATACCATGATAATTACCCAGAAAGCCTTGGAGCGGGGGGGAAATGAATGTCGACGTGAGGTGGGATTCGAGTCTTTTAAAGTGTCTGCTCTCGCCAAGCCCAGAAAAAGAGGATGTTATTGGTTTTGTCCTGCCATCAAACAAGATTTGAAAGTGAACAAAAAAATAAAAATCTCCCTTTGGGCTATTTTGGTATTTTCACATATTGCAGCACCCGTTCTCTCCCTCTGGGGCCACCCAACGGCTCGAATGGTCCCGCACCACACCACGCACGCCCCATTGAGCAGCATGACGCCGGATAGACTCCTGGCGTGTCGCAGAGAAAAAACAAACAAACAAAAAAAGAACAACACATTCTAATTATCTCCCTCTGACACACAGACAAACTCCTGGTATGCCCGTTCATCCAATTGCCATACGGGTTACACAAACGTAGACACGTGTGCACATATTTGCTTTCACACACACACACACACGCACACGCACACGCACACGCACACGCACACGCGAGGAAGCACGCACCCCTGCGTTCAGCCTGAGACGTTCGGCCTGTCTGTGAAGCAGAGGCTGCAGAGGGAAGATAACGCACAGGCAGAATGGAAAAGGATTCTCTCTGTCCTGGCAGCGGTGTGTTCATAAAGGTGTGCGCGTTGTGCGTCCGCAAAAAGAACCCATTTTTACGCATGCCACTCACGGAACTCGCTGCACTTCACCCGGATGACACCAGCTTGTAAAAACGCGGTGTGTCCCGATGCAGATAAAAAAAAAAAAAGCGCCAAGTCATTTGTGCTTAAGAGAAAATGTCGTTTTTCTGCGTCGCTTCCGTGCGCTGGCAGGAGGCGTGCAAGGGCTGTAACCGAGCTGATTATATGGATTACCGTTGTGTTTCTTAACGACAGACGCCTATTTTTCAAACCAATTCATCTCAGAGGACAAAAAAAAAAAAAAAGAAGTTTTGAAAAATGACACCTGCATGTTGCTTGAATCCACGACTACGAGCTACGGCTACGGATAAAATATCGAAAGAAATCCGAATTTGAAAATCGGCAAACCGAAGGAGGGATGGGGGCGGGGGGGGCGCAAACGCAGTGGGTTTGCTGCAGCCTATTAAGCTGCTGCTGTCATTCGTCTTACGATCCGAGTCGCTTTCTTCTGCAAACGCCCACCTCATGCCAGTGGGGGCGGAGCCGGCAGCACGGGCCCGCCGCAGCGGCCCGCGCCGCGCTCGGCCGCTCGAAGTCTTAAGTGCTAAAAAAAAACAACAACAAAAAAAAAACGCAATTAATGAATTCAATATGACATATCATGAGCTCCTGTGATGGCGTCATGGGTTACTTTACTTTATCGTGACGGCCCTGACACACTCTTGATACCTAAAGTTTTATACACCGTATGCGATCACACCTGACCCATGGCGGCAGGAAAAAATATTTCGACCCGCCGGTGCGACGGCGGGGGGGGGGGGGGGCGCCCCCTTTTTTTTCTGTCACCAGCTTGTAAAAACGCGGTGTGTCCCGATGCAGATAAAAAAAAAAGAAAAAAAAAAAAGCGCCAAGTCATTTGTGCTTAAGAGAAAATGTCGTTTTTCTGCGTCGCTTCCGTGCGCTGGCAGGAGGCGTGCAAGGGCTGTAATCGAGCTGATTATATGGATTACCGTTGTGTTTCTTAACGACAGACGCCTATTTTTCAAACCAATTCATCTCAGAGGACAACAAAAAAAAAAAAGAAGTTTTGAAAAATGACACCTGCATGTTGCTTGAATCCACGACTACGAGCTACGGCTACGGATAAAATATCGAAAGAAATCCGAATTTGAAAATCGGCAAACCGAAGGAGGGATGGGGGCGGGGGGGGCGCAAACGCAGTGGGTTTGCTGCAGCCTATTAAGCTGCTGCTGTCATTCGTCTTACGATCCGAGTCGCTTTCTTCTGCAAACGCCCACCTCATGCCAGTGGGGGCGGCGCCGGCAGCACGGGCCCGCCGGAGCGGCCCGCGCCGCGCTCGGCCGCTCGAAGTCTTAAGTGCTAAAAAAAACAACAAAAAAAAAACACAATTAATGAATTCAATATGACATATCATGAGCTCCTGTGATGGCGTCATGGGTTACTTTACTTTATCGTGACGGCCCTGACACACTCTTGATACCTAAAGTTTTATACACCGTATGCGATCACACCTGACCCATGGCGGCAGGAAAAAATATTTCGACCCGCCGGTGCGACGGCGGGGGGGGGGGGGGGCGCTCTCTTTTCTTTGTGCATACATCGTATTATTAGAGCGTTTTTCAGAGGAGGTCAATGCATTTTTGGAATGAAAACCTCGCCATTTACATATCATGGGGGCTGTTGGGTAGCCCGATGTGACAGACGTATAGCTATTAACCCGCTAGCCTACGGAAATGTGCTCAGGCTGTCCGAAAGGAACCGAAAGTGCACCTGAACCCCCTAAAAGCTCTTAGCTGTGAAAGCCGCCCGTTTTGCCGGAACGCATTTAAGGGGAACCGATTTAGATTATTTCAATAAGTTGCGTCGCTCCGATTTTGAATATTTCGGTCGGATTGACACGAGTGCCGAAAAAAAAAAAAAACACATTCACGCACACGGACAGGGAGGAGGTTGCGCCCAGGAGGGCGACGCGAAATCGCCAGACGAAACCTCGGATCCGCCCCTGCACTCTCCCTTTTTTCGGGCCCAGCTGCTCCAGTCCCCACTCTGCGCCCCGCGCCGGCCTTGTGTAGCAGCTGTGTCGGCCCAGTGTCGGAAGGACGCGCGCTTAATTGCCTGTGACATGCCGACTTGACTCCCGTGTCCGACGCGGCCCTAAACATTCCGCCGCTGCCTGTCGGGTCGATAGCGGAGGCTGCCTGGGCTCCCCCGGCCGTGCCCCAATTCATCATCCCGAGGACACGCTGTGGCTGGCGTGGCTCCGCGGCGTCTGCCTGGTGTGTAGTGCTCATATGGAGCCACCCGACCCGGGTTGTCGAATGGCAGCCCGAAAAAGACGCGCAGCCGCTTCATATCCATCGCGGTGACCCGTTTACAGGAAGTGCACGCGCATGATCCTTCTCGGGAGCCTTCACATGTTCCTGTCCCAGAAGTAACTGTCCATGGGATTCCCCGTTTTAGTTCCTTTCGCAGTGGAAGTGCATTTTGGCGTTTACGGTCCGGATCCGTCCTCCCCCAACATCCACCTCTCCCTCCTTCTCTTTTTCCTCCTCCTCCTCCTCCTCCTCCTCCTCCTCCTCCTCCTCCATCATCATCCTCTCATCGGCGTTACTCAGTGGCAGATTAGCATAGTTAATCCCCGCGCCTATGGATTCACTGTTGTGACCGCGCCGTGAACTCCTCCGCGTTGCAGTGTGGTTGTCTGGGGAGGCCCGGCAGCACCCGGCTGGAGCACTTCACCTGTTGGCGATGGAGGAGCTTGTTTATACCGTGAAAAGTGATTTGAAAGTTTTTTTTTTTTTTGTTGCATGACCAGGGGGACTTGACTTTGACCTTTGGGTGGAGCCGCGGAGGAAAGAGTCATTACCTTTGATTGAGCCTCTGAGGGCCGGTGTGCTCCGCTCGTTTATACCGTAGATGGGAGGAAAAAACAATATTTGTGTGGGGGGGGGAGGGGGGTACACTCAAAAGCCGCAGTGTGCTGTTTTTATTTTAAAAATAAAGAAACCAAAAAAGCAGTGCCACTGCCGTTTGTTACATTTGAACAGATTTTTATTTTTTTGCGCTTGCCTTTTGGTCATTTTGTTCTGAAACGAGTGATATTTTCGAGGGCTCGTGTGGCTTGGGCAGATGAAAACATCAAAACATTTTTCACATCTTCAACAAGCCGGACTGCCTCCATTTCCTTTAATGTGGGCCCTGTGCGCTGCTGGGGCAAGGCAAATTATCGCTGTCTAATGGGAACGGGACAAAATGGTATGAATGGAGAGAGAGGCCATTTCTGCCCATGTCTAATATACCGTATACGCGGAAAAACAAATAGGTTCCCTCACTTGAACAATGACATCATCCTGCACCCTGATATCTAGAACGTGCGTTTCAATCTTCAGCAGACACAAAGCATCTCCACAAAGGTGTACCGAGGGGAGGCGTGGAGTGCGAGTGAGGCAAACTAAGGGACCCCGCAGAGAGTCCAGGTGTAGGACTAAAGCGATAGGGCATAAGAGAACCCAATCTTGGAGTGTTGTCAACAGCGCGAGGAAAGCGAGAGCGAGATAGGAACGTGCTGTTGCCGTAGAAACGGAGCCGGGACTGACTAAGAGCCGCTACCAGCCTGAGAGAGCTGAGCAGAATGTGGGGAAACGGAGCTGCCGGATGCCGCGTGCGCGTGCGCCAGGTTCCCCACTCTGCCTGCTTGCATGAGCGTTCGGGGGGTTGGCTCTCCGAGGCCCAAACCGGCCTCCCGTGTTTCGGGAGCGAAAGGCTTTTTTTTTTGGAAGGAGCCCCCTGCATCGCGTGAACGTCTCATCTGTGAATTTGAGGTGAGGCCTGTTCGCAAGAGCCGGGCGGAGCTCATACTCTCGGGCTCTGTCCTTTTTGGCGACAGTGTATTTGTTTGACCCCCGCTGCACCCGACGCACATGCCGACCGCTGAGGACCATCAGGCAGATGAGTGATCACCGTGGAAACCGCGCACCAAAGACTTTGTTGAGCTACAACGTGACAACGGCGTTGACGTCACACCGCGAGGACTCCTGTTTCAGGAACTGCCAGTATCCGGTTCAGTATTAACCAACGCCACTTGACTGCAAATGACCGTTGCACACATTGTTTACATTAACACTGATGACCAGGAATGCAGCGTTGACTTTTTCCCCATGATGTTGTCGAATGTGTGGATGTTGTTGTTAAAGGGAGAGAGCATATTTGTTTCTTCACTCTGATGTTGCATTATGAGAGCCATGTCCACAAATCACACGCGGACGCACGGAGCACGGTCGGCTAGGGTTCAGGCTACAAATGGATGACACACACACACACACACACACACGGAAGTGTTCAACCTGTCATCCTGTGTGTGTGTGTGTGTGTGTGTGCGCGTGTGTCATCCAGCGTACACAGGCAGAAACAAATCCCAGCATACGAGCGAAAGCCGAAACCACCACGCCACGACGGACAGAAGATGTGATGACACGGAGCCGAGCGAGGACAATGGACAAATCACACGTGGACGCACGGAGCACGGTCGGCTAGGGTTCAGGCTACAAATGGATGACACACACACACACACACACACACTAGGAAGTGTTCAACCTGTCATCCTGTGTGTGTGTGTGTGTGTGTGCGCGTGTGTCATCCAGCGTACACAGGCAGAAACAAATCCCAGCATACGAGCGAAAGCCGAAACCACCACGCCACGACGGACAGAAGATGTGATGACACGGAGCCGAGCGAGGACAATGGCGCTTTAGTGGCCGGCGGAACCGCATCCGATGGCTTTTTCTCCCACTGACCACTCTGACTGAATACAAAACGTATAGGACGCCGCCGAGCTCCAAGGGAGCGCGATCACTCCACGAAACAAACGGCTGAAACTCTAGCTACAATAGAAAGAGGCACTGTTATGGGATATGGGAGAATGGGAACCGCGATGTTTCCCTTTAAAAAAAAAAAAAAAAGGAAAAAAGACAAATCTTTTCCTGAGGACGTTTCATGTCTTAGCTGCGAACTGGCTGGTGTCTTTACGCCCCCGAGATTCCTCACACAACCAATGGTGATGGTGACGTCTGTGACATGTGCGGCGAAAGCATGTTTGTCGGAGGGGGAATAAGTATGCAATCACTACTTAATGATTTCTGTTCTAAAGCGCAGAACAGAGGAGTCTCCCTGTGCCTGCGTGTGCGCGCGTGCGTAGGCAGAGGCCAATGACCTCACCGTACAGGAGTGTTGAGATGAGTGAGCAGGCAGCTCGTGAGGCAAAGAATTTTGTTTTTGTTGTTTGTTTTTTTTTTAAAGGAAAGGTGGTGGAGCTTGTTGTAAAGGCCTCGAGTGATGAAAGGGAGGGGGTGGGGGCGGGGGGTGGGGGCGTCAGAACAAGCAGTGGAGAATGTCTGTTCCAGCCAAGAGATGTCATCGGCAAAGCATCACCATCTGCTCCCTCTCTGAGAGCCGCTTTCGGAAACCGAGCTCTTGTTCACCGGCGAGATATTCGGCCGAAAAACACAGACGCCAGGGCTGAACCTTCATTTTAGTTGTTTATCTAATTACTCTTCGGTTCATATTTTTGCAAAGATGAGTGAGTGAAGTGAAGTGTGAGGCCCAGGAAAAGGTTCGAAGTTGCAGGGAGGCCTTGAAGTCGAGCGCCGTGCTTTGGAGAGGACCGTGTCAGCAGGGGGCGCTAGAGTTGAGACAGGCTCTCTGCCCCTCCACGGCTGGATGCGAACCTCTCAAACGCCCTTTGTTGCATCGCCACATCGGGCCTTATAATATCCGACTTTGGGGTCAAACCAGATTCCAACCGGCCTTCAATTATGACCTGCCTTCAAGTGGCAATGTTTCAGATCCCTTTTGTGCTCCGACTGAAAGCTTGAAGCCCCTTTGAGTTTGAGCGCGCTCAGGGCATCCCGAAGGCAAATGCACCTTTCGGTGAGAGCCAGACACAGGGCAACGTAAGTGCGGCCTTTCGCTGCAAATCGGCGCCGTGTTTATCTGGGAGCCAGACGAGGCCGGACTCTAAAATGTTGATTGGAACGGCGGGGTCGGGGGACGACGCCCCCCACCGACGCCGGTGTGAAGAGAGATGCCCGCTGGTTTCTCTTCGGCAGGTGTCGGGGGTAAAAGCGAGTTTCAGATCGGGCCGCTTCCACATTACAGCCCCCGCTGTGGCTGAAGATGGGCCACCACCTGAGATCTTCCACCGAGGCCGTTTTGAGGGGATGGATACGAGGTTTAGATGCGGGAGCCATGGCTTTGAGAGAGCACATCCTGCGGGGGGGGAAGCTGCCTGCGACGCTGAAATCCTGATCAGCTCGCGCTTCCGAGTGCGTGCGTGTGATTCAAATGCAGTACGCTTGCATGGCGGACTCCCCCACCTGTCCGGGGTCAGTAATGGGACGCCGCCTGTGTAACGGCAGGTGATGACTGATGATGTCACAGTCAGTGGCCCGAGGGCAACTTTTTTTGAAGAAATCGCTAATGGAGGGCTTTAGTCCTATTTGTCAAGCATTCAAAGGCTGATATAAAAAAAAAAATAAAAATAAAAAAAAATCTAAATCCAGAAGTTGAACTGCTCATTAAACCGTTCGCGGTCGCGTCTTCTTTGAAAAGGACGTGATTGCAATCTTAATGACCCTTGTCAGGCCGGAGGCAGCTTCCTCTCCCCGTTGATTTCCCTTCCACGAACGCGCCCGGCTACGGTAATGACTCCTCTTGTGTCGGGAAGAAGGAGTTTCAACGCGTGGTCCTTCATTTGCGCTACTTTTGTCCGTATAACCTGTGGCCAGCGACCGTCGTCACGCATCGTTGTTCTCGGGCACCATGTCTCCGCCTCACTGTCTGCAATAGCCTTGTGAGGAAAAGCCTAAAATAATCGAGTCTAAAATAACTCTCTTCAAGCGCGCGCTCACCTGAGGTCTACTTAAGCAAGTGATTTTTTTTTGTTTGTTTTTTTGGGATCCACTATCCATATGTTCATTTAAGTGCAGTCAAAGTGAGAAGACACTACCGCTTGATGCGCCGTAGTGGGACGAAAAGAGACGCATAATAATACCGAAAAATTGCCCAAGAGGCAGATGATTTATGCTTTGTTTGCAGAGTTTAGAGAGACAGGGCGTTTGCTGAAACGCGAGGATGGGTTGGTAAATGTTGGATTTGGTGAAGTTTGTCTTGTCTGATAAAGAGCGCGCGCGCGCACACACACACACACACACACTTTAAGCCGGAAGAACTGGGTCCCACACCCGCCCAGCTGGAAATATTACACAGACCTATGTCTGCTGTCGCCCTGAGCTCCTCGCAGGCCTGGTCCTTCATTTGCGCTACTTTTGTCCGTACAACCTGTGGCCAGCGACCGTCGTCACGCATCGTTGTTCTCGGGCACCATGTCTCCGCCTCACTGTCTGCAATAGCCTTGTGAGGAAAAGCCTAAAATAATCGAGTCTAAAATAACTCTCTTCAAGCGCGCGCTCACCTGAGGTCTACTTAAGCAAGTGATTTTTTTTTGTTTGTTTTTTTGGGATCCACTATCCATATGTTCATTTAAGTGCAGTCAAAGTGAGAAGACACTACCGCTTGATGCGCCGGAGTGGGACGAAAAGAGACGCATAATAATACCGAAAAATTGCCCAAGAGGCAGATGATTTATGCTTTGTTTGCAGAGTTTAGAGAGACAGGGCGTTTGCTGAAACGCGAGGATGGGTTGGTAAATGTTGGATTTGGTGAAGTTTGTCTTGTCTGATAAAGAGCGCGCGCGCGCACACACACACACACACACACTTTAAGCCGGAAGAACTGGGTCCCACACCCGCCCAGCTGGAAATATTACACAGACCTATGTCTGCTGTCGCCCTGAGCTCCTCGCAGGCCATAATGCACCGTTGATATACTTATCAAATTTAGAAGGTTATCACCAACCCCGGGTGTCGATGTGGACATGCTGATAAAGTCGGTGTTTAAATCTACACAGGGATTGTTGATCGTTTTTTTGTTTTTGTTTTTTTTGTCTGCTCTTTTGGCCCATGGCTGATCAACCCAGGAATTAAAGTCATTTAAAGCAGAGATTAAAGACAGGCTCTTTGGCTGCAGGCCAGCACATATCTGCAAGGTGACGTGTGTGTCTGTGTGTGCGTGTGGGTGCGCGCGCGCGCGCGTGCGTGCGTGCGTGTAGAGCTTTCATCTCAACAAGCCAAGAATTCACTGAACAGCCCCGAACCCATATTTAAAGGACGTGAGCACGAGTCTGTGGGGCTCCGCCCGCCATTGTGCTCATTTGGTACAATTCGTGCGACACCGCACGCTTCTCTTAAGGTTAGACCAGCAAACTCCCGCCTGCCACGTCTGGATCCCTGAAGCATACCGGATCAAAGAGCTCCTTTTCTGTTGAAGAAAGAACAACTTGGTGTAAATGTTTTGACCACAAATGATCCTCCTTGACCACCTTAGGTTCAAAATGATGTGATGAAGACACTTCAATGGCAAACAGGTGTGCCGACTTTCCCCCAAACCCCGCCCGTTTGCAATACAAACTACTTTATCCACATTTTTTTGAAACCACCCCTCTACGAGAGGAGCAACATACCGTGTGAAGATGCTTTGAAGAATCAATGTAGCCAGAATGAGTTGATTGCAACGCTTACTGGTCGATTTGGGGAAAGCGTGTGCCCTTAAAATAAGGAGACAGTAAATGGAAAGCTAAATTGGCCAAGATTAGTGAGAGTTTTTTTTTTTTTTCAGTTCCATTTCTTTTTTTGGTTTTCCTCGGAACAGGGTGTGCTCAAATATGAAGGGGGTGGGGGTAGGTAAGTGTCTGGTTTGAGGAAGTTTGCTTTGTTTATTAAAGAGCGCACACGCACACACACACACACACACACACACACACACAGTTTGGAACGGGAGAACAGTTTCTCACAGCCATCTGAGGAGATGACGGTCCAACACAGGGTGAGCCTATTGCAGATGATGTTTTATCCCCTGTTGAAATGATATTTATTATTATTTTTTATCTTCTAGTTTGGCTGATCTGGCGATGCTCAGTCATTCACGCGTGCGCCTTCTTTCCTTTTCACATTAAGTGTGGCGAGTGTGCTTGTGTGTTTGTGTTTGCCATTCACGCGTTGGTGGTTGCTCCAATTGTGCATCGATGAGGTTCTTGCTTTTGGAATTAGATCGTTCGGTGAATATTGTGTTTTTGCTCATTTCGTGTTTTTTTCATGTATTTCTGCTCTGCAACATGGAGCCCCCACTCTGTTGTATTGTACTACTACAGTACAGCCGCTGCTCCGTTAAAGTCACTGTGACCCTGTCTATTACCATATTCATTCTAAGTACAGTGTGTTCTTCTCTGTGCCATAACAGTGAGTCATTCCCTATTGATAGATTTTTTTTTTGCTCTGCTCTGTGCTCTAGTCTGCAGCCTGGAAAACACTAGGACCCGAAAAAAAAAAAAAAAAAGAAGCATCCCCCGGCTGACGTTTGCGGATTACACTCTCAGAACCTTCTAAGTATCATCCATCAACATCCACCTGTTGACCCAGTTAAACCAAGTATATATTTTTTAAATCTTCTTTTAAAGAAAAAAGACTTGGGAGAGATTGCAGATTTAATTTTAGATATATATATATAAAAAATACAAATTTAAAATGAACGTACATTTTTAGCACCGTGTTGTGATGTGTTGTTTTCCCCACGGTGAAAGATAGATGCTGAATTTTGCACGTTGATGGGAGTAATCCATATTATTTTTGTCAGCCTTGCAATTTGGCCGGAGATAACCATGAAAAAAAAAAAAAATATATATATATATATAGCCCTAATGAGGTCACCTGAAAGTTTTCCGCCCCCCTCCGCCGCTCGAGGGCCCTGTTGATGGGGACGTGGGCTCACGGCAGGTGCCCGTTTTTTTCCACAAATCTCCATCCGCCTCAGTTGGGTCAGGATAATTATGCTGCACTGAGTATCAAAATCGAAAAGATGGCGAGATATAGGGGCAAAAAAACCAAAACAACAGTGGGTGTTTGTGGGTGTGCACCACCCACCAATATAACGGACTCAGTCCGCCGCTTGTTATTTTGGGACGGTGAACGGATGGCATTGCGCTGTGCTGCCATACTGACGGCCCACGTAATCTTCTTGTACTTGTGTGTTTTGTTTTCCGAATATTATGTCGCATAAACGCACCCGGGCTCCGATAGCGTCCTCCATTGCCCGACACAGAGAAGTGCGCGTAAAATGAAAAGCACGCCGCTCCACATCAAAGTGTATCCGGTTCCCACCGTGCGGCGGACTTGAAATGACTTCTGTGGAGTCGGTCTTTGATTTTCCTCACGGGCCACCTCTCCACGTCTTCATTGCCGTCTCTCTCCCCTTGCCTCTTTCTCTTCATTTGCACCAGATTTGATAGAAGCATGCAGCAGGCAGACGAGCCGTGTTGGGTAGTTATCGGTACGCATGAGTGTGTTTGGATATGAAGGGAAAAGGCTGGTGCGGCTCAATTTCACGCCCAGTGGGATAGCCGACGTCTTCCTCCGGCTGTCAAAGTTCTCCCTCTTCGTTTTATTGTCCCGTCTGTTTCTGTCCCTTCGCGTTTTGTCTTGGCTGTCTGTCCGTGTTTACCCACCATCACAGCTTTCCCGCCATTTCATCCCCTTCCTCGCGGGACTTTCGCTCCCTGCAGCTCAGCTTTCCGGGCCTTTTTACACACCTCACGTTAGCCGTGGGTTGATATTTTATATATGGACGGGCGCTTTTTTTTTTTCCCCATAGCTTTACGTTCCTTTTACTCCACACAGTGGAGCTGTCAGGCCGCGCTGGAGTATGGCCAGGCTATTGTGTGGTGTTGACGTAAAGAGGCTATTAGCGACCAGAAGGCTTGACCTGCATCTTTACCATCTGCGGTTGAAGTCTATTTTTCCTTGAGCCCCCAGAGAGGCTCGATGGCGTGTCTCTTGGTCCTCAAGCGTGCTCAGATTAGCGCTGCCGACAGGGGGGAAGGACGGGAGCCGTGTGGATGTGGTGTGCTGTAATGTAGCTGCGCGTCTTCTTCACCTTATGTCACCCTGAATGGATTCTTCAAAATAAGTTATGCCAACCTCCTCCCACCGATATCGCTTCAACCTTTGCCTGGATCTGATTTCGCACGGCGAGTTAACAGATTGCCATCTCTCTTCCATCAGGGCTTTTCACTGATTAGTGTGAGGGAAGAGCTTTACTTTGTGCGGAAAGGTTTATGGGGAGTCAAAGAAAGGATCCAGCGGATACGGACCTTGTTCAACAGAGTGGGTGTCGGCCCAAACCAGGCCCGTCCACGGGGAATATGGTTCTTTGGGAGTGTTTGACTATAATTTGCTTTTTACCAGGTCATCCTACTTCCTTCGTTTTTACAGTCACTGGCACCCTGTTACCTTAAATACAAAAATAAATTAAAAAAATATCTAATAATGGTAATAATAATAATACATCAGCTTTAAAGTTGGAGAGAGCACTGGAATCAGCTACCAACAGACACCTCGAGTCGAGGCAATGCAGGAGGTGCGTGAGTCCAAAGTTCTCGTGCAGAAAATAAGAAATAGTTTTGACCTACTTTCCATGAGGGAAAGAGGGATAAACATGGTGTAAAGACAGTGATGTGTGCCGCTGTTGGTGTCAGGTGGCCAAAGTCCATGAGCCGGGCCAGTGGACCTGCTGTAAGACTGTACTTAGAGTCCAAAGCTGTTTAAGCAGTGTTTCGCGAGGAAAGGAAAGTGCCGCTCAGCTGATTATCCTCTGGAAAGGACCTGGTGTGTCCGTTTTGTCCACGTCTCTCTTCTGTCCCTGGAGCAACATTTAAAGCGGTGTCCACGCATGTTAACGCACACATTTCAACTCATCATTGAAGCTTTTTCGGTCTTAAAGACCACATATTATGTCTGAACGCGTCATGTGAAGACGTGCTTGTGAAATATAATATGACGTATGGTGTCGCTCAGAAACGCTGATTATATGGTTCTTTAAAAAAAAAAAAAGAAAAAAAAAAGCGACACTTGAACAATCCAGTAGCATAGGACATAACACCATAGCATGCGATGAACCCTAACCCCAGCTGCGTTTGATTGGCGCGTCTCTTCGTGGATGTCAGCCAGCAGTCAACTGTCATGTTAGTCAGCGTTTGTGTGATTGTTCCATGCCGTGGCATTGTCTTCTGATACAGTTTTGAGGATGTGTCTGATAAATTACCCTCTGGTCCCCCCCCCACCTCACCTCCCCCTGTGTCTGCTGCGGATTGGTGAGGCCAGCAGCAACGGCCTGTCTGATTGGTTGAGGATGAGCGGGGGCTATAAGACCTTTGGAGGCTGATTCTTTGTCCTGAAACAGTCTCTTCAAACATTTCTGTGTGCGCGTGTGCCTGTGTGTGTGTGTGTGTGTGTGTGCGTGTGTGTGTGTAGGAGTTGCAGGACAGACGGAAGTAGGGCTAGGAGTGGGGGGTACTTTAAGGTTAAGCTCGGTGTGCAAGAGGGAGTCTATTTAAAGGACGCCACCTCCATCTCATGAATGATTCAACAGCAGTTTGCCCCTCCCCCCACATCTCATCAAGATCAGCTGGAGGAAGTCGTCGCTGGGCCAATGGGATTACAGCATGGATTGACACTGTGTGTGTGTGTGTGTGTGTGTGTGTGTCTGTAGCTGAGAGCAAACCTGGACCTGCAGCAGCAGCAGCCTCTGTTTGTATGTGTGTTTGTGTGTGTGTGTGTGTGTGTGTGAGGGAAATGTAGGGCAGCCGCCTGCTCTCCCTCCCTCTGCCATCTCTCTCCCTGCCTTCTCTCCTCTGTCTGTCTTTGTCTCCGTGCTGCCGTGGCTGCGGTCACCACGGTGACGGCTGCGTCGGCTCTGCTTCCGTGTTTGCGGAGGCTCAGCTGTGTCTCTCTCTGTCTCTCCGTCTTCCTCTCCCTGCCTTGGCTGACATTAAGGATTTACATAGGGGGCATGTAGCCTCCCCGAGGATCCATTGTCTGCGTGAGGGCGTGCGTGCGTGGGTGTGTGTGTGTGTGTCTGATTGTGTGTGTGTAAAAGAGAGGAGAGGTGGCTCCAGGATCCAGCCATGAATTCCTGTTGGAAAATGAAGATTCAGGTACAGATACATTTTTTATTTTCTTTTGCTCTTGACAGTGTCACTGCTGGGCTAGTTTGCCGCTCGTGTTGTGTATGGCCGATGGTGATGTTGTCATTGTTGTAATCGCTGCAGCTTCCACTCACGGGTGTATTCTCTACCTCCTGCACAAAAACAAACCTAGCCTTGCCTCATACCCACACACACGGCTGATCAGATTCGAGGCGTGTGCGGAGGAAGGACGATGATATTGAAAGGGGGGGGGGGGGCTCATTGTGGTTTCCATTCAGTGGTTGTTATGGTGAGGCCTTCTGTCTCCGTGGTGACGGCAGAGGGCTTCTGCTGCAGTCACCAAAAGATGAAAGAGTTGCCGGGAATGTGTGGTTTTTGTCTGATTGTCTGTGTGCGCGCGTGTGCGTGTGTGTGTGCGTGTGTGTGTGTGTGTGTGTGCGCGTGAGAGACTGAGTCGTTACGGGGAGCAAAATGAACAGAGCGAGTCAGAAGTGATCAGGCAGACAGTGGCAACATCAGAGTTGTGTCTGGGGGTAAGGATGTGTGTGTGGGGGTGTGTGTGTGTGTGGGTGCATTGTGTACGTGTTATCTCTCTCTCTCTCTCTCTCTCTCTGGGACTCTGGACCCTATGTTTGTTGGAGGTTTTTGTTTTTTTTTTGCATCCAGCGCGTGCGTCTTTGCGCGCATGCGCGACGTTGCCTTACATGTGTGTTTTGTTTGTGTGTTTCAGAGAAGCATCTGCCACCTCTGTGTGAAAGATTGACCCACTTTCTCCTGTGCCTCTGGCCTTTGTTCACCATGAGTGTGTGTGTGGGGGGCGGGGGGGGGGGGGGGGGCACAGCAACACTGTACTGTATATCAATAGTGTGAACATGAACTTCCCATGAGCGTCGCAGATTGCCAGACTACCAGAAGGCGTAACGCGCCGTACCTCTCCACGTGAACTCACTCACCCCGGTCTGCCGTGCCGTACAGAGATTTCTCTGTTGCCCTCTCTCTTTGCTCTTTGCGTAACCGTACTTGCAGTAAGCTGCTGTTCTTCTCATTTTAGTGTCAGATTTTTTTTGGCAATATAATTGCCCCCCCCCCCCCCTGGGCCGACCGTATCACATCCTCGACTGACACACCAAATCACAGAGCTTTGTGTCAAATCTGCAGCCGGGGTGGAGGGAGGGGGAGATTAATGCAGTCACATGTCACGGAGAAGCTTGAAAAACTGTCGAACAGGGGGTGGGGGGGGGGGGGGGGGGGCGGGGGGGCGGGGGGGGGGGGGGGGGGGGCACAGCAACACTGTACTGTATATCAATAGTGTGAACATGAACTTCCCATGAGCGTCGCAGATTGCCAGACTACCAGAAGGCGTAACGCGCCGTACCTCTCCACGTGAACTCACTCACCCCGGTCTGCCGTGCCGTACAGAGATTTCTCTGTTGCCCTCTCTCTTTGCTCTGTGCGTAACCGTACTTGCAGTAAGCTGCTGTTCTTCTCATTTTAGTGTCAGAAATTTTTTTTGGCAATATAATTGCCCCCCCCCCCCGGGCCGACCGTATCACATCCTCGACTGACACACCAAATCACAGAGCTTTGTGTCAAATCTGCAGCCGGGGTGGAGGGAGGGGGAGATTAATGCAGTCACATGTCATGGAGAAGCTTGAAAAACTGTCGAACAGGGGTTGGGGGGGGGGGGAGGTAAAAAGGACAGGAGAGTGCCCGATGAAGGTGGCATTCAAAGAATGGGTGTTGGGCAACTCTATTTACGACGTCGCTTCCTCTTCCTGCTTCTTCTTTTTCATCCAAAATGGTTAACCGAGCGCATATATATACATACACATATGTTTATATGTATGTTTCAAGTGTTCCTACACTTCAAATTGGATATTACTGGACTGTTGATTTCACAGATGTCTTTCTTGAGTGCGCTCCCACCGAATTGATATTCCAGTCCTTTAACGGGACCCTATCGGACGGCGTCCCCGTCCCCTCTGCTGAGGTAACCCCTTGGATTCCGCAGGCCTCCCTGTGTCCCTGTGAGCCTGTGTTTGAAGGGTGCCGAGGGTTCCCACCCTAATGTCGCCGCAAATTAGGGGGCTTTGCGCCCGTACTAATTATGTGCAGCGCCGCTCTTTCTCCACACGCGCAGTCAATACTGCCTCGTGTCAGGCTAAGGAGCTCAGGCCGGAGTGCCGCCAGGGTTTGACTGGCGCAATCTGTGACACACTACCGGGTAGCTTTATTAGACACGCGGCCATAACTGGAGGCCATTCAACGGGTCCGGCAACTGAAAAGGATGCTCACTGTCTGGACAGGCTGATGTAATTATGGCCCAAACGAAGAGATATGAGGGGACAGGCGGAGGAGGAGGAGGAGGAGGAGGAGGGGGGGGGGGGGGGGGGGGGGGGGGGGGGGGGGGGGGGTTGGGGGGGGTGGTGGTACAGATGAGTGGAAACCGCAAGCTCGCATCCTGCTGCTGAGAGCCCGGACGCACGCACGCTCGTTCGCACACACGCGCGCACACACACACACACACACACGCACGCTCATGCAAAAGACACAACCACAGGCTCAGAGGATGGTGTCCGGCTTCTCCCGCAGTCTCGGCTTACATGTCTGCCTCGGCTCGATGTTGTGGCATGGCACACACGCCGGCACGCACACACGCGCGCTCACACGCGAGCGCACACCCAGCTGTTCCATCCTATGGCCTTTTTGAGTACAGGAAAGAACATGACCTCAAATAAGACATCTCTATGTCTGTCTCGAAAAGTGGAACGTATAGCGCCCTGTTTTTTGTTTTTTTTTTGTCAACTTTCAGCATAGCGTAGTGATCCCCGGTCTGGTTGGGCGTCTGCGGTCAGTTAAAGCTCTCAAACGGACTGTTCCTATTGTGCATAGCTGAGATTTCTCATCTGCGCGCTGTGACGGTGACAGGAAGCCACGCACGGGACGACTTCCTCTCCTGACGGGACTCTCCGTCCGTTGTGTGTTGACACTGCTTTTGCTCCACGGCTGACCGACACCTCTGAGTGGCAAGTCACGTTCAGTGTTTCCGCACACATGTGTTCTTTGTTCCTCAAAGGTCCCCGTGTGCGTGTGTGTGTAAGCGTTTCTCTGTGCCAGCTGCATCTTCCAAGTTGCTAAGTGTGTCTGTAATGGTTTATTTGACGCTGCTGTCACTTGATTTGTGGGATTTGCGGGAGATTTCTCTCAGGGGGTTGAGGCAATGCAGCAAAAAATCTCCGTTATCTCCGTCTGGGGAGAAAAATCTTTTGTCAGCTTGTCTGCAGCGTATTGTGCAGTAAAAAAAAAAAAAAAAAAAAAAAAAAAACCCAGTGGCCTCATTTCTAGATCTGAAGGATCAGCCCTAAGCAGATCATGGGATGCCGATGCCATTTCTTTCCGGGAGTTATTCCGAGGTAAACACTGTCCTGTGCCGTCTTCCGCAGTCTCAACCCTCAGTTTCTGTTGCTATATCTCCAGATTCCTTCATTGCCCTGCGTTATTGTTGAACACATAGAGGTGATGGATGAGGGCATGTATCTTTTGCATGTCTTTCGCTCTCTCACACACTTTGGTGCGGTCAGCAGTGGTAAAAGAAATAAAGTCATCTTTTAAACTCTTGTACGTGTTTTAAACCATGTGGCTTTAGGAGTCAAGCCTTGGATTGCGTGCGAGCGCATGCCAGCACACGTTATACCGGACCTTAAAAGGCTGAAAGTGAAATCTGGCGTGCAATGTAAAGCCGCGCAATGGTGTCGTGCCCATGAAGCTGACATCATGTCCGGGGGACTCAGACAGCTGGGTCACTTGATTCCCAACCCAACGATCGTATAAAGACAACTTTCCACTTCTGTCGCTGGACAAATTCCAGAAATGACCTGACTGCCCTGCCTCCCGCCTGAGGTCATCAGGTCTAATTATTCCAAATAAATGAAAGCGTCGTGTCTTCACCGCTGCAGTCACGTTTCCGCGGCAGCATGATGGGCACGATGTGGTTTCCAGTTACATAGCAGATTATTATTGATTAACTGGGGGAGGGGGCAGGATATGTGTCATGCCGTCTTTGGTGTCACACAATGTTCTATTCAGGATTCACATATTTCACATATTTCAACTTAAAAACTGCTTATCAGGAATACTTATACTCTGGTTTTTTCGATTGATTTTCAGATTTTAGAATTCATCTGTTTTTAATCTTCCTTAAAACTCAGGGTGTTTGTCTGTAGATAACGGCTGACCGTGTTCTTATTAGATGAATTTCATTGAAGTCTTAATGCCAGACTGATCCGAAGGTAGAACAGTCGATTGCACTTCTAGATCAGGTTAGTAGCCAGTGCTGCACATTATTGGATAGAGGCCAATTTTGCCGTGGTGTTGGGCAAAATGCAGTTTATTTTCTTGGCCTAACTCTTTACTTCCTTCTGACTCATTTTATAAAGATGCTTTTACACATTCCCACTTGTTAACACCACTTATTTTGCTTTCTCGCTCCGTGTGATTCCATTGACCTCTGGAAACAGGTTGTTTGTGACTTTTGTTGCCTAGTTGGAGTCTTTGAGACAGAGCGAGTTGAATGTGTTAATTAAACGTGTCACCGCAGTGACTCGGATGTCTCGTTTTTCTTCTTCCGAGCGTGAAGATGGTTGTCGTGGTCCACGTCTTGATGTGTCCTGCGTCTCAAGAAAATGTTTCAAAGCAGCAGAAACGATGTTTCTCCATGTCCCTGGCATTGGCGATGTCTACTGGTTGATTTTGCCCCCTGATGGAAGCGGAGACGACCTAGGCCAGAATTGGCTACCAAGGATCTGTTGTGTTGCTTAGTCACCGCTGGAAAAACAAACGTCCCATTTCTATCCGTGCCGCAATCACCGTCACTCGTAACGCAACAAGTCCCAGCAAGTTACTCTGGGAAAGCAAGTTAAAGTACCTGGAGTATGTTTCAGAAAAATAGCTGTAGCAAAAAAAAAAAAAAACTTTTTTTTCGAAATGAAAAACAAAAACCTCCTCAAGTTGCTCACGGGTACGAAATACTCGCAGAGCGTGGGATTTGTCTTGGTCCACTTCAAATTACACAGCACTTCACTTCGCTACACTTCGGAGCCGCCTGTCAGACAGGAAAGTCTCAGGTTTGTCTTCTGAGAAGCTGTTGACCTTAAACACGAGCCTCTCTTGATGCGCTGCCTCGTGACGCTGGAATGTGCGACGCTGCGGAAAAGCAGGGGGGCAGCATCTTGAAATGTAGAGTGTATATTCAAAAGAAAAATAAACAGATATCATTTACGCGCTGGAACTTAGTGAAAAGGGCGAAATGGCTGTTTCAATTATTTCCTTACATTTATGCTTCTGTGTCATTTGAGTGACCCTTTTGAGTGTTTTTTTTTTTTTTTTTTTGTCCAACCCACAGTTCAAAACGAACAGATTCTCAAGGGAGCTCTGATAGCAGAACAGGAAATCCAGCAGACCCTCACATGTAAGGAACTGCGCAGTCAACAGTCCAATCTGATATCCCTATCAGTCGGTACAGATGGCTGATTTTAACATTTAAAAAAGGATAGGTTTTTCGTAGGAATGTAGCGGAATCAAACGATACTGGGTGTGTGGCGGCTGCGCACCGGAAAGCTGTTTGCTGGAGGGAGAAGGTTAGAACTGCAGAGGTCTTATCTTTTTAACGTTCTTCGATAAAAGTGTGTCCAGTCCTCCTCCCTGCTGGCCGACGACTGGGCCTTGAAGGACGGGGCAAGCTGTGACGATGACCCTCCTCTCCTCCTCGCTTTTTTCTTCTTCTTCTTCTTCTTTAAAGCTTGTCTCTGGTCTTCAGAGCCTAACGTGAAAGTTGTGTTATCAAAGCGGGGGCTGCCAACGGACCCTCAGAGGGGGGTGGATGAGAGCGAGACAGCCAGTAGACTGTGAAAGCTGAGCCCTTCTTAATCAGAGCAATGCATGTGCCTCGGGAATGAGACGGGCCTTTTTTAGGAGAGCGGCGGTGGCGGTAAAGGTGACTTCTGGACCCCGTACTGTCACGAACACAGTTTTTGGGTGAGAGTGATTTTTTTTTTTTTTTTTTTTTTAGAAATGGGGTTAAAATGAAAGCACAAGGAAACGGTGCTGACTTATATCCTCATCTCCTGAAATCTGACCCCCCCGTATCTCTGAAAGTCATCGGGCCCGTTTGTGACCTTGTTATTTTTGCCAGAAAACCCCTCAGTCCGGGTAAATCTGCTTGTGACTTTTTTTTCGTAATTTTATTCCAAGAAGGACGGATTAAGGGCAAGGATCATCAATTTGCGCTATTTTTTCGGCTGAGCCCGTTATCCCTGGCTGTCATCTCCAGTGAAGTGACTTTTCATTCCAAGTTGGTGCGCCGCACAAATTGCGACCAGCAAGAGTTGTATTTACGCGTGTGTGACCTTGAATTGAAGATCCCAGTCGGTGTTTGTGCAGTCTGCAAAAGTACAAGTGGCAACATCTAGCTTCTCGGTGGTCCGTCTCCGCAGTGGCCTCAGCTGAGGCTTGAGGCTTTACGCTCACTGGTTGCCGGTCTGTCCATCCCATCCTCGTGAATGGCTTATCGATATTTATTCTTTTTTTTTCCCCCAAGGAATACATCTCAGTGTTTCAGCTCATCAAACAATGGAAACTTTTGATGTTGCTCTCTTTCCGGGGGACTGTTGGGAAAATAAGATAATAAAGGAGATAAGCAAGGAGAGATGTCAGAAGTGTGTCCGCACATGTTTAGACATGTACAAAAATAACACGCAGATGCCTGTTGATTGAACCGGGTGCCGTGACCTCAAATTCGCAGCACTTTGCTCCCGATTAAAAATAAATACAAAAATAAAAAAAACAGGACCGCGTGACAGGAGTTGGAGTCTGGGGTCAAGGGTTTGTAGGTGCGTGGACGCAAATGCGGAGACGTTTGTATGTCTCTTAGATCTCTTAAAAATCGAAAACTGCATGAAAGTTGGATCTCAGAAGCCGTATCAAAGCTGTTGTCTTCAAATCATCGTTGTGTCCACAATATTCCTGTGTGTGTGGGTGGGTGGGTGGGTGTGTGTGTGTGTGTTTTTTAATATCTCCTGCTGTCTACTTTGACAAGAGGAAAATATGGGTGAAGATGGAACGAAGCAAGGAGAAGCTGAGAGTGATGGAGAGACTTGATACATGTACTAGTCCTGTATCACCATGGCAACTAGTCACAGCTGGGACACCAGCAAAGAGCTGAAGTAATTAAAATGGATAACATTTTGTGTCGTCGTTCTGTGGTGTGAACCGTGTGTGTGTGTGCGTGTGTGCGTGTGTGCGTGTGTGCGTGCGTGTGCGTGCGTGTGAGAGCGTGTGTTCTCCACTGCAAGGCTAAAAAACGACCGAAATACCTCAACAGCAATTGGAAGGATTGTCACACATTTTTGTAGAGACATTATAGACGATACATTATTTTGCAATCTATAATCAGGGAATATTCTCGTTTGAATTGTATTATTATTATTATTGATTTATTTTAAAGCCACTTCAAATGTTCCTCCTGCCTCCACACACGTTTTAGCCGTCCTTGCTTTAACGGGTATACACAGTTAAATCACACACACACAGTTGATGTCCATTCGTCAGGCAGGATGGGAACTCAACATTATGTAACTATGATGGATTACTCATTAAGGGAGCACCTACCAAGCGCGGAGTGTCGGCGTGAGAGTCTCCGAGTACACAGAGCGAGAGCTGAGGATCATAACGGCCCGAAAAAAAAACACAACTTGACTCTGCCGAGTGCTGGAAGTGTCCTTTGCTCCTTGGGTAACCATACAAATATTGTGACACTATGTGATTTGGAGTGCGGACGGACGACTTGTGGAATGGGCGCGTCCGCCTTTCGTCTCGAGCCAGAACAATTTGGATTTACCGTTTTAATGCTGCCAAACAGCTCAGGCTCCCTGGTCCCTCACGCTGTGATGTGCTCATTGGTCAGATACAAACCATGAATCCATCCTGCCTGTGGCACAAGATTCCTGCCTTCTTTGTCGTTGCCATATCTCCGCCATTGAAAGAGTTTGCATCGCCACTGCATGTATGCTTGCATTCTTCATTTGTTTTGGCCGGTGTGTCTGCGTGTCTGTTTGTTTTTAGTGCACTGCTTTGTGCCAGACGGAAATATCCGAAGTAATTGGATCTCTTTACACAACAGGTGTTACCTTGAGGTGAATCTTACTCTTTGTCTAATTAACCATTTCTGTGAATGCCTGCGCCGTTTCGGTTGGCCGAATGTTAATGATGTGCTCACGTCCTAAACGGCCATTGTGCTGCACCATTCATTATACAACCTAAATGGGATGCAGATAGTAATTGAGGGGCCGTGCGCCAGCGTTCCCTGCGCAGGATGCAGGTGCAGACGTGGAGCAGGGGCTTCCTGTGTCTGACAGTGCGTGCATGTTTTAAATCCTTCCTCTGTTTCCTGTTTCTTTTTTTTTTACAGAATGAAAAGCCTCTGGGTCATTCTGCGAGCAGGTCCAGCAATATATCCAAGGTGAGCAAAGCACGCACAAATTCCAATCCGAGTTGAGCTGTGGAAATAAAAAAAGAAAGGTGGATGGACACGCAGTGGAGTGAGAGTATCCGATTGATGACCCGCCTCCCTCACGTCACCTCACCCTAATCAGGACGCCCGTTATAATCCACATCCGGGGGAAGAGAACAGACACACACACACACAGACTGTCTGTGAAGGTTCTCGGTCATCCAGGTCATGGTAATATCTGGATAACTGGACTGATTTCTTGAAGACGTTTCACCTCTCATCCGAGAGGCTTCTTCAGTTCTGAAGAAGCCAGTGCAGTTGCCTACTTTGAATCGCACTTGATAACACACACAGACTGTACAAATCTATGTTCCCTGCGACTCCTCTTTTTCTCACTTTCTTCCCTGATTCCCATCTCCGTCGCTCCCTCAGGCAAGGCTACGGCCTGCCTCGAATCTAGCTTCGGGGTTTCAATCCTTGTTCTCCTGAGCCTCTTACAGGATAAACCTTTTACCCGTGCTAATAGAGTCACCTCCTCGCCGTGAATTGCTCCGACAATAATGTTTAATCCATGAGGCAGTCCAATATAGATAATGGCTGTGATGGAAAAAGTGCTGACACTTAGAATGGCTCTAGAAGGCAGACTGGAGACATTACTACCCTCACGTACAGTGGGGTCCAAACGCTCTGCTGACCGCGGACTATTGTCTGTAATTCAATATCTATTTCATCAAAACATTAATAATCAAACGCAGAAGCTTTGTAAGAACTGTGAGAGACAATAAGGCTGCAAAATCAAATGTTTGCAGACGGGGTATGGCTGAAATGTTTTTTGATGCTTTGACAAAAGCAAACATTGGCATTGACTACTATTAAAAAAAAACAAAAAAAAACATAAATATTTCTGTTTTGTTTGCACGGCTTTTTGCATTTATCTTAAATCAAACGAATCAAATCTTAAAGATGGCAAACAACTCTTAAGTTCCATGTATCTGTCAATCCGGAGTTGGATTTATATAGTAAGAGGTATCTGGAGATCATTAGTCCTCGCTGGACGTCCAACGGAGACAAATGCGTGTGTAATAGAGTGACAGACGTTAAGTACCTACAATTTAATTAATGTTCAGCAGTCTGCCTGTCATCTGGCATTTTTTTGGTCCTAAAGGGAGACGTCTCTCGACGGCAGGTTTTAAATCTCTGTTAATTGTCCTCTGGATGGTGAAGTCCGCTGGGAGCCTCTGTGGTTCGAGTGAAGACGGCTTTGGAGTTTGGAAACCCACGCAGTAACTCTGGAGTGCGTCAAAGACTGGGTGCTGACAGCACCCGGATTTAAAAGCGCACTACGGCAGAGGTGTGTGATATATTTGCAGGTCCAGGCTTCCTGAAAGCACTTCTCGTGGAGGTCTTCCTGAATCAGAATGTGATCTACGAGACAACGGGAGATGATGTCATGCATATATGCAGCCCCTTTTATAAGTTTTCCCCCGCTCTCTGCAGTACTGGCAGCGTGAGGCGGAAGAGTTTCACATTTCCAGCAGTGACTCAAATATTCCTTTTTCCCGAGAGAATGGGAAATTTAGGTCAAGTTCATTTGGGCCGCGCAAACCCCTTAGAGACGAAGGCAGCCGTTGGACCACGGTTAAATGTACACAAGATCAAATCAATTGAGGAATACAATGCGATTGATTTACCTCCTGCGCTTTGGGTGTTGGAGCGGCTGATGGCGCTTCTTAGGGGCCAAAAACCTTTACAGACGGCCGCCACGGGGGTTTTCCCACGAGCCTCCGAATGAGGACACCAAAACAAACGCGGCGGGGGCCTCGCGTGGCGCGGACTCCAGCTGAATCGCATCAGCTCACGTCGGATCAAATCAAAACGGAACGTGCTCGTACCAAATTGCTGACCTACTTAAAAGATATGTCTCTTCGTAAATAACCCCGGTATCGGCCGCCGAGGAGTGTTTCACAACCTCCCCAGCCTGACGTGGCTATGTAGTCTGGAATGTGTGTGCCTGTGCGTGTGTGTGTTTCTCAAAGCTCAAGACAGCCAAAGTATTTGCCCTTTCTTTCAAAGCACCTGCTTACTTTTGCCACTGGGAACCTGGTTGAACAATCGGGGTCCTTGACTTGAGACCTTTTTTTTTTCTTTTTCCCCCCTCTCCTGTTGACAGGAGTCACTGACCTCACGGTGTAATCTTTCATTTACCGGCTTCTCCTCCCTGAGGATGACCCACGGCAACAATCTACTGTCTCAGTATCCGTCCCCGCCGGAGTACCTGTCATGAGACGGTCATATGAGAGAGATTTATATAAGAACAGGAAAGCCATCCGCAGCATTGGACCAGGGGGGTGAATGATTCCATAACGACGATATTGCCTCCCATCAGTGAGTTTTGTAGCTGTGGGGAACTTTCGGTGTATGAACTTGTGCTCCAACCGATCCTTTGGCCAAGAATGTGTGTGTTTTTTCTTATTAAATCAAGCCGTTTCCATAGAAACGGAGTGGAGAACTGTGAAAGAGAGGTGAAGTTAAGGAGGGCAAATAGTTGGCTGTGTTTACCTTTTTTTATTTATTTTTTTTACAGGAAATGTAAAAAGCACTTGTGTGAGGTTTATCCGAGGGCCGAGGATTGCCTGTTGGTTTGGCCCGAGCTGAGTTTCCACTCAGCGAGGTCAGGAGGCTTAGCTGTCGCAGTTTTCTCTCTTCGGCGCAGGGCCAGGGAGCTATGTGAGGCCTCCTCCTTCTTCTGGCAAAGAATTACAATTCTTGCAGTCCTCTTCAAGACAAAAAGCTGTGACCCACCGCCGACGGTCAAGCTAACATCCGGTACTCCAAACTGGAGTTTTTCAGTTCCAGTGTCACAGACCACCAGGCTTGTCCTCCAGATCTCAGCGGAGCCAGTTCTACGTGTCGTTTCTGCTTGGCAGGCCACCGATGTTAAAAAAAAAACGACGCATCGAGCCAGACCACTAGTCCGTAGAAAGTGAAGTTAATTGTTTATTTCTTTGGCGCGCGTACCCCGTTATTTGTGTTTTCCTCGTTGAATGGCTCAGGCTGGCAGCACTTCTCGTTTTTCTTGCGCTGGAATCTGGCTCTGGTCCTGGGAGGAACCCGATTTGAATGGTTTCATTATCAAAAATGCGTCTGGTGTAAAGTGCCGTTATTGCGTATTTGTCTGCAGTGTTGTAAAAATCAGTCAAACGGAGCTAAAACACAATGGTAACAATTTCCAACGTGTTTATCTCTGAAGCCGCCTCATCACGAGGGCGGGTTAAACAAAAGTGTCAGAAAGATAATAACTTAAAATTGCTTGTTTAGTGCGTCCATAACAAAATATATTTTCTCTCATATAATGTACAACAGCAAGCTCTCGCATTGGCGGCTTACTGCTTATAATATTGCTTCAAAGGGTGACTTATTTCCTTTGCTTATCATTTTCTGTTGGTCTACACAGTCATTCAAGATTCAAGCATTTATTGTCGAAGGTACATTGTACATGGAAATTCTTAGAATGCTGTCCACTCTCAACGCCAGAATGGTAATAATAATAATACAAATATAAAATAAAATGAAAAGTTAAAATAACAATAAAAAATGTTAAATAAATAAATGCTGTTTGAAAAGAAAAATACAAAATACAAAAATACACAAATACACCGGAGGTGTACAAGTACAAATTGACTTAGCTCCACTTATCATGTCATCTCTGCCCATGAGTACGGGGAGAGAGTTTTTGAAATGTTAAAGATTTGAAATAAATAAATACTGCGAAACCATTGCACATGGATTTATGTTTAATAACCCAAAAAATAGTTTCTAGTCCCCGATTACCTGAGATCCCATTGGTCACACCCTCAATTGATCCCATGCACATCCATCCCACCTGATGGATTTGCGTGATTCCGCGTGTCAAGAGAAACGATTGGTTAGTGAGCTTGACCGGCTTTGCCTCGACTCTCTGCATAAACTGCTGTCACCTAATCTCCCCCGGGCTCTAAAGTGCCTGTAGTTTGAGAGTGGCTCATAAATAGCGCCACAGCTGAGAGTGGATTTTCTGCCCTCGCCGGGGGTGTCGGGGGAAGAGATTAAGTTGGTGATGCTTTTCAAACTTCAGTGATTGCACACAATGTCAATCCATAGTCAAAGTCCGCCACCACTCCCTCTGTCTCTCGTTATAGATGGGTTGTTGACAGGTTTTTTTTTTTTTTTTTTTTTTTGCTGCTGATGATTGTTTGACTCTCCTTAGGATATGATGAAATGCTTGCAGCAGGATTGCAATGTGATAGGAACCGCAGCAGTCGGCGGAAACATGTGTACATTATCAGCACTCCCTGTCGGTGGAATTTCACTGGATGGGATCAAAGGAGTTTGGTTTCAAAATCTAGAACTCTTCCTTTGAAGTTAATTGTATTCATTTCGGGAGTTTGACACAACAGTCCTCACTCAACGCTCATTTACCGTCACATGCTCTTCTTCCTTCCTGTCGGCTTTCCCTTAAGCGACTGCAAACTCTGAGAAACGGTCATCATTTGTTATTACAATATATATATATATATATATATATATATATACAATATTAATCTATTTTTCAAATCAGTGTGACGTCAAAGTGACACTGATGAGGGTACACCAAGTGTGACATCTCGGGATCGTTCAGTAGCGTTTTCAAGGTCAAGCACAGACTCAGCGCCATGTCAACATCTGGCGCCGTCACTCCCCCCGTCTGTTCGGCGACGTGTCCGTCTTGTTAGAAGCTTCTCACCGGGAGCCGGTGATCCATTGTTCCCGTTCGATGTGGAAGGCTATTCTTGGCAAGGCCCCAGTGGGTAAAGAAATGAGAGCCCCATTTCTCCCCGGGCAGAGGCGGTAAAAGAAGGATGGCGGAAGAGGTAAAAGCAGATGTTTGGAGAAGAGGTTTAAAGAGAAAAAAGAAGAGAAGATTAAAAAAGCTTAAAGAGCATAATTCATGCACAGATTGCCCAAGGAGAACGGTCGAATAAGTAGTTATGATAATAAATTGAGAGACTGTTTCAACAAGCTCAATAAACAGGTTGCTCATTACACTGAGGATATGCTGCGAGGCTGGACTAGATCCTGGCGTTCAAGTGCGGATTAGTAGGAGCGGGGGGGGGGGGGGGGGGGGGGGGGGGGGGGGGGGGGGGGGGGTGTTCCGGGGGGGGGGGGCGGCAGGGTCAGTGGCTGGGGCGAAGGCGCAGATTGCTCAACATTCACATTATTATTACGTATGAAAGTGCCGTTCAGAATTATATTTCGCCCCCCAGATCATTTCAAATGAGCAGCTCGATGTGCTTCTTTTAAATGTCCTAATGGGAAATGCAATGACACCATTTCTCAGCAGGTTTGTTTTGGTTATCCATTAGGCACAGGCACTCATCGACTTCCTCAAAGTTCCTCGTCACCGGACGCGCCAGGTTACGAGTGCAGTTTACCACGAAGCGGAGGAGTCTGTGCGGACGTTAATCATTGCTATTTCGGCCGTGTTCTAATCACCCTGTTGTTGTATATGGGCTCAGAGCTGGAGTCGGGCTATCTGTTGGCCAACCCCCTCCATATGGCACCGTGGATGATTAACAGACGCTGACATCATAGCTACACGGCCATAATAAAATAAGGATTACAGATAAGAGTCCAGTGTCATCAGTTCTAGTCACGACTCACCTCTTGTTTGATTTAGCTTCACATTCCAGCTGCCTGTCACCGGTAATACGTTGTTGTCGCGCCGAAGCAGCATTTTTCACCTGGGTAAATATGCAGTGATACTAACGATGAAATATTCACTTGATTATATACTTTAATGAAATATTTCGTCACATCGCTCTCGCTCCTTATGGTGACGGCAGCCTCGAACGTGAGCTATGGAGTCTAGAATGGCCTGTTAAAAAGCAACAATATAAAAGTGAGGGGCGGTGTGTCTGGGCAAATGTTAAAGCTGGGCTGTTCATAGCCAGTTTAGAAACAAAAACAGGCTGAAGGGCAAAGCTGAACATTGGATTTTCTATCGACCGCTGTCGGGCCGTGGGCTATACATTTCGCCGTAGTTAGAAATGGAATCGATAGATAATTAGTTTATTATTGAAATTGCCACCCCCCCTCTCCCTTTGTCTTTATGTTAACGAACCCCAACCCTTTTTTTTTGCTGTCACAGAATAACGTTTCAGGCCAAGTGGGAGGGGGGGGAGGAAATACATATTCTCCAGTCCTTATTTGAAATTCCAAATTTGATGGCAGCAGTAGCTCATGCTCTGTAAAAAAAAAAAAAAAAAAAAGCAACACACCAGCCAGGAAGCATGATTTCAATCCACTAGTTCATGCCGCCATATCCAATTAAGTCCGATATAATCTCTAATACAATTGATTCGGCTAATTTAAAAGGAGCCATGTGTGCAGTTGGATCCTGTTTCAATTGTTAATGAACCGGGGGGCAAACCAAAAGTGGATGTAAAACCCGATGGATCCTCGGAGGCGTCGCGTCCTCCAGCTGGGCCTTTCTCGTCTCCTCACTCCTCGCAACTGTCCCTCTGCCTCCTGCGCGGCGGCCTCCTCCTGCTTTGCCTGCACTGTGACGCGTGATGACTGTTTTTTTTTTTTTTTTTTTTTACCCTGGCACTAGTTTAATCAGATAGATACGCAGCCGGTGTTGCGCTTTTTCCTTCTTTATCATCCGGTTAAGATCAGATTCGCCGCGTTTGACGCCACACAAACAACCTCTCCCTGGCACCGATATGACACGATCCACTTTGTTGAATAAAACAATAGCCGTTTCACCTTGGGGCTTCTCTTGTTATTGAGTTGTCTGTCCTAAACTGCCTTTTCTTTTTGGGCGCATTCGTTTGCCTTCCTCAGGCGGGGAGCCCGACTTCTGTCAACGCTCCATGCAGTTTCTCCAGGACGTCGGTTTCTCCCTCCAGCCAGGACATCTGCAGGTAAAAACCAAAACACACCCCTTCATTCCACTCTCGCTGATACCGATGACATTTATGTCCACGTGTTCATGAACGCCCGAGCACAATTGTATCTCGTCATCAGTCCATTGTTGGTAAAGAACCTGGTTGGTTTCACCCGTGAGCAACACCCCGTGTGGAGCAGCCCTGGTTGCGCGTCGCCTGTCCTATCTCCTCTTTGATTTCAAATGCATGATGTCTTTTCCAATTCTCGTCTTTTTTTTTTTTTTTTGCCCTTGTCTGCCCCTTCTCCTGTTGTCTTTTACCGCTGTCATCGATCACGCGTTCCTCTCCTCCAACACACCACGCACCCGCGCACCCGCGCGCCACACTTTCGCACCAGCAGTCCGGATCAGGACGGTCGGAAGCAGACCGCAGTGGTTCTGGTCAATTCAAGCGGTAAAGACCCTCCGGGTTCAGTGACCACGCTGTGCACCCACGCCCTGCCAGCCTCCAAGCACACCAAACAGCGGGACTGGCTCTCCCTGCTCCGCCCGTCCTCCGTCAACCTCCGGCCCGGCGGCCCGCTCAGGTTCTCCGTGTCTCTGAACGACGTGGGCCAGCGCGTGGACAGCCTCTGTCGCGGCCTGCACTTCATCGACCGCACGTGTTCCGACGGAGAGCTGGAGCTGAAGCCCGAGCCCGCTCGGCCGGCGGGGTCGGGCCGAAAGGCGCGCGCGCTCGACGGCAACCCAGCCCTCGAGACTCGCACCCCCCCGCACCTCGTCCCCTCCTTCACCAACAACTACAAATACATGTTGGACACCCCGAACGCCGATGGTTTCCCATCTGACTCTGCCAGCGTCGCCCCTCCTCCTCTTCCTCCTCCTTCCAACACCCACCTCCGCCCCCATTACTCCTCAAACGCAAACTTCCTCCATCTGCTCCTCCCCTTATCTCCTTCCTCCACCTCGGCCAGCCTGCAGGGCTCCGAGCTGGGCGGCTACGCCCGCCGCCTCCCCGTCACCAAGTCCTCGAGCGCTGTGCTGGAAGGCGGCGAGACGGGGGAGGGAGAGGACGGCGCGTTTGAAGAGTACTGGTCCGCTCCCAGGGGATCGGGCCAGCTGGCCGCCCCAGACGCGGTCACAGGGGTCGGCCCCCACACCCTCCTCGCCCCCCTGTGCTACATGGACGAGGACAGTGACTTGGACTGCTGCCCCTCCCCTTTGTCAGAGAAAAGTGGGCCGCTGTCGCACTATTCGCTCTCTGGGGACTGCTGCAGGTGGGTGACCGTCTGGATGGTGTGACCCACACCGACCCTTAGAGACCAGTCCTCTCCTGAGTCCTGTGGATTAGTGGAGAGCTTCTCGTCCCGTAGTGTTAACACCCAGAACACACCTCGGCTGCGGTTGTCCTCAAAACCTTGCTCGGATTTTGGATCAGAAAGAAAAACACACCGCCACACTAGCCTCCCTCCCCGCTGTCCTGATTCAAACCCTTGCGTGCGGGTGTGCGTGTGCGCGCGTGTGTGTGTGTGTGTCTGTCTGACTTTGTTTCATTTCATACCGTTGCATTGCGCTTCATATTTTCCTGTTGCGATATCAGTGTGGCATTGAAGTGTACCGCATGGGCTGCTGAAATGTATGATTGATTTAGTCCGTGACTATTTTAAGGCAAACGTTAAGGAGCTCAGGTCACGGTAGGAAATTGGTAGCACTAAGAACTGCGGCAGGCCGGGGACAAATAAATAGCATCAAACTGACACATTCTGTCTGGTTAGGTCAACAGGGTGTTTTTCACATGAGGCTCTGTGTACAGTCAGAGCCAGCCGGCGTTAGGAGGGACAGACTGTTAGTAATAGTGGATTAAAGAGCAGGTCATGGCTGTGTTTGACACTCGCCGGTGGTAAAAGTCCAAGAAACGTATTTTGGAGCCCCTTCGTAGATTACCGTGGGTTCCCTCGGGGTCACAATATCAGTGTGCGGGAGCTGCGCCCTGGCAGCAGCTCGCCGGATTCATGAGAGTCGAGTCTTAAAAGCACTTGAATGAAAGAGAAAAGGAAAAGAAAAAGAAAGTCCGTTGCACAGGTCTGTTTCACGCGTCCACCCCCCCCCCCCCCCCCCCCCCCCCCCCCCCCCCCCCCCCCCCCCCCCCCCCTCTCCCCCCTCCCCCGGTCTGCGCACGCACTCTTGCAGATTATGCATGGCATATACGTCAGCTGCGGGCCGATGGCGAAGAACGAGCTTAGAATCGGGCGAGGTGAAGGCCAGAGATCAGGAGGCAGATTATTGGCTTCAAATAGCTCGCCTGGTCCCTCGACTGAAGGCGCACGCGCGCTCGCACACAAACAGGCACATCGTGGCGGCGTCCTTTCAGGTGGCTTTAAAAAAAAAAAAAAAAAAAAACGTGAGCCCAGCGCGGGAGGCCCGCCTCGCCTGCTGGAGCGAGCGCGCGTGCGTGCGGGAACGGCGCGTTAAACATGAGTCAGCCCTTTTTTCAATGTTTTCCCGGATGCCGTGAGTAAAAGTCTGATTCGATGACAATGGTAAGCGATCGGTGTTTCTAGTCTCAGCACATTTCGTGTACTTTAGCATGTCCTTCCTCATAAAGCGTTCGCAAAGTCAGTTTGTGAGGGGTTTTTCATGAAAACTGAACCCGAACTCACCACCATTAACGCCAGCGAATGTTGAACAGTGTCATATAGATACAGTATATATATGTATATATATATAGATAGATATCAAATAACCCGTCTTTCACTGAGGTCAATAGAAATGATTACGATATCAGGCTTCTCCCTTTATTTGCCTTTTCTTGTCGCCTTTGCATGGCGTATGCATTATTTGCCCGCTCGCCCTATGCTCTTAATCTAATCTAATCCCCAGCTCTGGTAGACACAAACATAATGACATTTGTCAGTGGAGAATCTATTATTCCGAACCTCCAGTGGACTGAGTCTATGCGATTCCTTCATTCCACTGGAAAAGTTCCTCCGAGGATATTCAATGCTTATTTGAACTTTTGAAGTCAAAGCGTGGACACACGCACGCACACACACACACACACAAGTTACTTGACATGCAGAGATAGCAAATAAGGCTGCAAGTGCTGCTGCCGCTGCTTCCAATTCAGTTTTGTTTCGCTGGGATTCGGCGTGTCTGTGGCAGAGGGTGGAGTTTAAAGTATTCAGGGCCGAGAACGAGAAGGGAACAAAATACCTCAGATACCTCCCGTGTGGAAATCTGTGAAGCAAAAACACTGAGGGGAAAAAAAAAGAACCCAGCTTGATTCTTAAAAAAAAACAGAAAAAAAACAAATCATAATAATTTCAGAATAAATATATAAATATTCCAGGATAAGGAATGGCTGGAGGGCAGCTGGATTTTCAAGTGAGGCGATAAGAGAGTGAGGAGATGCCACTGGAGGGAAGTACAAGGAAACGGGCCAGCCAGAGCCCCTTCTCGGCTTGTTATTGCCTGTCTCTGTTTTGCTGCGCACACTTGGAGGCTGATGATGCTCGAGCCGCGCCTCTGCCGTCTTAAGATCTCCGTCAAACATCTCTGTGTTCTGGCTGCTCGAGTGATGCAAATTCAATGTTAACCCCTCCTCCCTCCCGGCAAACAGTGCTCGAGGTGTACGGCTGCTGCTGGCGCAGGTGTCAATTGTTGAGCTGCAAAAGGGGGCCCGAAACGCTTTAATCCGTGGGTATTTGTGTGCGTTGAATGGCAAAGCCAGATTTCCTATTTGTAAGACGTTTGCCTTTACAGTGCAGGTGTAGGGATTTTTTTTTTTTGTAGGTCGTTAGCGCATCCTTCATTTTTCAAAAAATTGAATTTGAATTTGAAAAAAATTGTTATATCGCTCCACTTCGGCCGGGACCACTTGTTGATGTGAGCACTGAGAGAGTTCAGGTCCTGTTTTTTCTTCATAATGAGGAGGAGGGTCCTCGGTGCATCTTGTTCTGATCCATGTAAACACAAACGAAGCAACTCGGTCCTAACCAACCGGCGGGGGGGCACTGTTCTAGACACGTTCAGTTGTGCTGCGTCTGTCCTTTAATCCTTTGTTCCTCACTTCACTCCTTCCATCCCCTCCTCCGTTTATGGAGGGGGGCCTATTTTTGTCCTCCTTCGCTCCACTTTGTCCTTTAATCTTGTAAACGCTTTGGCCAGATCAGTGGAGTCTGGAAATAGACGTTTATCTTGCTCTCTCACTTTCGGACATGTGTGAGGAGCGGGCGGGGGTGCACGTGGGTTGTCCACCGATGGGCAAAATCCCGAGACAATCCCATCTGAAAACCCCGTTCTCTTCTCCGCCTTCCTTTTTTTTCCGCTCCTCCGGAGACGAGTGCCATTTAGCCTGTAAATGATGCCCATGCAGGGAAATCCTGTGCGCTCCATTCTACAGATTTTTTCTCTCCCTAAAATTAGTCTGACCAGAGCCGTAAGCCTGACCCTTGATCAAATGTGTGGTTCATTTTTTTTTTTTGTTTGAGAGCAGCAGCAGATTTATTTTCCACCCCTTCCTTCTTCGTCTTTAAAGTGGTTGGTGATTTTGGGGCTTATTGCGTGTTTATTTATTGCTATTTATTTATTTCTCCCTCCAAGTGGGGCTGTGTGCATGTTTCCAGCGCCTTCACCTCGCCCTGCGCCACCGAAACTCACAACTCACAACTTTGCCACAGCCCCACTGACTGCTGTAAGTGCGTGAGCCGTTGCACGCGGACACACTCTTCACAGGCCGACTCGAGACGAATATAGTCCTCCTCTCTGCGGGTGACTAATGGCTTCTGTCCTCCAACTTGCCAGACAGTGTCCGATATATGTGATGGTGCATCGCAATGACTCAGGGCTCACTGTACCCCATGGGAACATATATGGACTGTGGGGGGAAAAAAAAAAAAAACTGCAAGCGAGCCCTGCAAGCGAAACAGTTATTCAAAAGCAACGTTAAATAAGGAGTAGGAATAGGAATAAATGAGAGTTTATAATTGAAATGGATTCAAGTAGCTTCTGTGTGAGCAGCTGAAATATTGAAAGGTTTTATACGCGCACAAAAAGCTAAATGCAAGGGATAGAGTGACGTCTGGATACGGTTAATGACGTAGTGTGCTCTCCCCTCCGGCAGCCTAACATTGTGATCATTGCATTGATCGTATCGGTTCTGTCCAACAGTGAAACAAAAATTGCTGCTGCCATAACCGCAGGGCAACTGAGATTAGATTTGCTTTGTTCAATTTTTGTGCTGCGACGTCGCAAACACACAGAGATTTTTTTTTGGGAAAACGAAAAGCTTGGCCTCAAATGACTTTGCCTTTATTGGGATCATTCATGTGGGACATTGCGGGCATGTGCTTTTATGTCTCTAAAATGATTATATATTTCCCACCTGTCGTGCTTTGTACATCCGTAGCGCATCTGTGCCTGTGCGTGTGAGCCTTTTTGGCTTCCCTAGATGTATTACTAGTGCTTTACTTACTACACAAAATACCCAAATTCCAATATCTGGACTTTTGGGGAAACGTCGGCCAGCTTTTCCACGTTTGATCTTTCCTCTCCCCTGTCTTCCTCCTGTTGAAGCCCAGTGTTGACCGTATTCTCTGGCTCCTGACAGGATTTGTCACTGTGAAGGCGACGAGGAGAGCCCCTTGATCACACCATGCCACTGCACGGGGAGCCTGCGCTTCGTCCACCAGTCCTGCCTGCAGCAGTGGATCAAGAGCTCCGACACCCGCTGCTGTGAGCTCTGTAAATACGAGTTCATCATGGAGACCAAGCTCAAGCCGCTGCGCAAGGTGAGACACTGTGTCTCTGTGTGTGTGAGTGAGTGAGTGAGTGAGTGTGTGTGTGTGTGCGCGCACGCGTGCGTGCGCTGATTCATGTCAAATGGTTTAGAGGCACTTCCATGAAAGGCTCTTATCCATCACTGGGGCCTGGAGATAGCGGGACACACTAATTAAAACTCCTCCGCCGTTCATTAGCTGCACAAAAGACCTCAAACAAATACTCTGCCGTTAAATAGCTTCTGCGCCCCGCTGGTGAACGGCAAAGTTGATCTGGTCTGCGGAGTGCGGAGACATTTGAGGCGACACGGGGACGCTGGGCTCGGTATGAAATGTTTGTGAAAGGATGCTGATGTCCTTTCATATCCGCCGCTCCTCTTCTTCTCTTGACCCCCGCAAACGTGCCCCATTTCCTCGCTGAGCGCGTCGTCCATGGCGCATTTCAACAACAGGTCCGCGCACATTGACTTTGCGTCGTCCTTTGTGCGTTTGGGGCTCACTCCCTGAATTGTTGCCCTCTCTTTGTCGCCTCTGCCCCAGTGGGAGAAACTACAGATGACGGCGAGCGAGAGGAGGAAGATCATGTGCTCGGTCACCTTCCACGTCATCGCCATCACCTGCGTGGTGTGGTCGCTCTACGTCCTCATCGACAGGACGGCAGAGGAGATCAAACAAGGTCAGCGCAGACTCAGAGGTGCACGCACACGCACACGCCCGCACACACACACACACACACACACGTCAACGCTGTCTGGTGTTCGGGGGGGGATGTTTATCGAGTTTACCCACCGTGTCCAAGACGTCCGTGCAAAATGACGTCATCTGCATAACTGGTGTCATTTTCAGTGGCGTGAGTGTGCAGAGTGTGAATAGTGGGAAACGCTCACTAAGATTGGAATATACGTGGGCGTGATTCTCTCGCAGAAGCTTAGTAGTCATCAAAGTCGCAGCTGGGACCAAATAAATGTGTAGGACCGTTTTCGCTGTGAGATGTTTCGACTTTTATTTTCGGTTCAGTTGGATTTCAAGCCACAAAAGTTAAGAGATAAAGGAGAATCAAACACACATTTTTAATTTGAACCGTCTCTCGGAACAATTTAAGAAAGGTTCCGATTACAAAATGCGTGATGGTGTGGATTTTGGCTTCTTAGAAGGGGGTTAAGATAAGGTTTTGGTGTGTCTGTGTGGGTGTTTTGAATTGAAGTGTCGATCAGGTTAATGGCTAATCTTTTTGGAGAAAGGAAGGAATGTCGTCAACAAAGGGGCCTCACAGGAGTAAGCTATTTGTCTTTATGACTGTGTGCATGGGTCTGGCGGCCATGTGTGTAGTTAAAACCAGTTTGGTGCATGTTTGTTGCAAAACATGGACCTAAGCACACAATGATTTAAGTATTTCATGTCTACAGGAATAGATTGAGTCGAAACCTTGCTGTCCTGTGCCATTAAACTGCCGCCCCGGAGAGTTGACTCATAACACGATAGCACAATAAATCTAGTGTGTTAACTATGGACGGTGTAAAAACAGTGTGGTTTTGTCAGGGGTAATACAGTATATGCCAGATTACTTCCTGGCGGGGCTCAGTCCTTTTCCAGGCTCTTGGTAAAAAAAAACAAACATGCGAGAGCTTCGAGTCACGGCGAAGCAGTTTCATATGTTTTCAGATTATATTGCCAATTATTGTTTTTCATATATATATATATATATATGCATAATTTTTGCCATGGTGTGCAAAGCCGGAACCCAATGTTGAGCATAGGGCTGGAACGCCAAATATATATATTTTTTTAAATCAAGCAAATAGGCCGTGGGGCATTGTGATCTTTCAATAACTCCGAATTAAAAGGAGGAGAAAAAAAAACACTAAATAAAAAATAAAAAAAACATGTTAGCGCCACCTAGAGGTCCTGCTGGTGTTTACAGCCATCTTGACCAAAGGGTCAGAGGCGCTCTGCTATGGAAACGCTGACACCACTCATCCTCCGCGCACTGTGGCCTCAGGGCCTAAAATGGAGTTTTAATGATCAGCCGCCGTAACGTTGCCGCTCACTCCCGGCCGACATATTCGGTGCTTGAGGGACGGTGCGCAGATGGAAGAGCACGCCGTGCCTGTTTAGCCCGACGTCGTGATTCAGACTCCTTAGCGCCGCTGTCGAGTTCAATCACCGCGGTGACGCCGGACAGCTCCTCGCCGCGTGTCCTCCACCAAATCTGTCAAAACCGCGCTTCTAGTTGTGTTTTTTTGTTCTCTCCCTCTCGCTTTGCTCCAAGATTCCAACTGATTATGTCCAATACACAATACATTTGAATATTATATTGTCTTGACTTGAAAACGGACTTCAATGTGTGTGGTTGCATGATGTAATATTTTACCTTGCTTGAAATCTTCTGGCTTTGCCTTGTTCTCTCAGTCTGTTTGTGTGCCTTTGGTAATGCGTGTTACTTACACTCTCTTTATTCATGCAGCCGGAAGAATCCCAGGTAAACATTTCAAGTTTGACCTTTTGACTTTCAAATTGTGTTTTCCCCAACTGCCCTTTATACTCTTTTCCCTTTTCCCCCTTTTGCCTATATAATCATTTGATTGTGGGAGTGATCATTAAATCCAGTTAAAGTCTCACTGACATCTTGAGTTCAGAAGATGAAACAGGTGCCCTGGTTCAGTTGGCTGCGCTTCCTTGAAAAAAACAAGAACTAGCCATTTTTTCAGAAGCACAATTAGGACCACAACGAATGTGTTTGCCCAGTTTGAATTGGTTCTTCCCGTTACATGAGGCCTCTTTGGTATTTCCTGACATATTTTTTTCATTGTGCTTTGAGTAGTTAGTGACTCAGTTGTCTATTCAAAGCATGAAATATCATGAAAAGACTGATGGGGTACCGGTCAGATGGGTGTTTTCAAAGATGACAGGCTGTTTGAAGATTTGAAGATCCCTCCACTGCCTTTCAGTTTCACACAAGAGGCTTATTTTTTTTTATTTATTTTTTTTTTTTTACAAATATTCCCTAACATTTTTAATTTCTACCCTTTGCTTGCAGCTTTATATTTTGGAGGTTAGCAATTTTGCCGATTTGCTGCATCTGCCTCAGGGACCATAGAAATGTTTTCGCACAGTTTAGCAAATTATCCACAATTCACGCACCGCACATTACCGCTAACCACTTTGGAATGCCCGCTGTGCCGCTTCAGATCATTTTAGGGTTCTTATTGTTATCGTTGTTGTTCGTTTTGTAATATCACGTTTTGTGCCTTTATGTGGCAGTGACATTTATGAGATGGGAGAATAGAAATGGGGAAGGACATCTAACATTCCTCCCATTTGTTTATACTTACAGTAGGTCCCTGTTTTCTCATGATATATAGTAGGCCATCATTTTGCCCAGTTGTACTGTACTGCCACCGAATGATGAGCCTGCTTAGTCTAAGACATGGTTCTTTGAAAATATACAGCACAGTGAATTGAAAGTGTGCCTATTGTCCCACGCACAGCCCGTGTACTCCGATTGTGTAATAGTTTCCCCAGCCTCACACCTTTCTCTGTTAAAGCGGACGTTACGTAATTCGAGGGGGATCTGTCCAATGATTCCTGTTAAACCTGCAGCAGTTTATCGAGCCATTCTTTAGTTCCTGCTTTTGCACAAATGTGTCCTGGTCTTAGAGAGTATACAAATGGTTCTTGGACTAGATTGTAGCCGTGTCCATTCATTTTCCAGTGCGTGTTCTTTTTTTTTTGTTTTTCTTCTCCAGCCTGGTCTCTGTGTTTGACTTGTGCGCACACGTGTCTTGTGTGTTTGCTCTGTGCTCCTCAGGCATACTGGAATGGCCTTTCTGGACCAAGTTGGTGGTGGTGGCCATCGGCTTCACGGGGGGCCTGGTGTTCATGTACGTCCAGTGCAAAGTCTACATACATCTATGGAGGAGACTGAAGGCTTACAACCGGGTCATATACGTCCAGAACCGGCCGGAGACGTGTAAAAAGCTGGCGCTGGAGAAGCCGCCTCTCGTGGAGCCCAGTCTGGAGAGCAAGGAGGCCCTGGCGCCCACCCAGTCCGATACAAACTCCTCTCAGTACACAGAGACAGAGGACTACAGTATGGAGGTGCTCCACGTCTGACGGCTCACTCCGTGCCGCTGGTTGCCCGACTCATTCGACACACACAAACAGGCCCGCGGGGACTGAGGAACGACCAGGCACCCTGATCCCGACCTGACAGTCCTCAGTCTGGGATCAGTCCTCCTGGAGTCGTCTTGTGTCTCCGCAATTCCATCGACATGGAGAAAGACCGACGGACAGACCACGACTGTCTCCTTCTGCCCAACCCAAACCACCTCCTGTCAGGACCTGTTCTATTTCGACGATTTTCCTGCACACACTCGCCTCTTTCCTTCCCCAGGACCGGACTGCTTTTACTGACTTATGTCTGAAGAGGCCTGGAGCGTACCAGTTTGGTACACACACACACACACACACAGAACCGCACTCGCACACACTTGTATGTACACTTCTGGAAGAGCAGGACTGAGGCAAAGACTCATACAAGGCTCCAAAGGTTTGACACATCTCCGAAGCCTGGTTCCTTTGCTCATGCGGGGTTTGTATCCGTCTTCACCTCCTGTGAGTCTCGGGCAAACCCCACGGTGGATCAGTATGTAGCGCCGCGCGTCGGGTCTTTGGAACATTCCCGCCACTGCCATCTCTCTTGTCGCCGTGGTCTGTCAAGTCCACAAGTCCAAGTCTGGATCCGACCAGTTGCTCGATCTGGACACGCATCAGGCACTTTGGGGTTTTTTTTTTAGGTCTTCTCGAGCTCCTCTGGGTTTTTTTTTTCCTGTTTCTTCTTTGATATGAATTTGGTCTTTTCATACATTTGTTGTACATGGAGGAGAGCACAGTCAAACAAAACGAAAGTGTCGGTTTCCCGTTGCATTTGACATGGCATTTCTTCGTGCGCACATATACACAAATACAACCGCTTTCCTTTCGGATGCCAAAAAAAGGAATTTGGGTTGAAAAATGGAAAGCATTTTTTAGACAAAATAGGGTTTTGACTGAGTCATCAGGTTCATAGCTCCGGCCACATAACTTTCTCTACCCCAACAAAAACTTTCTGAAGGCTTTGAGAATGTAAACTTTTTAGAAAAAAAAAATATATATATAAAAAAATTATAAAACACTCAACTAAAAAAAAAAACATTTTTTTATTTTTTTTTTTTTACTGGTCACAGGAAACTACGAGATAATTTCCACATCCGCGACGAGGGCCCGTGGGCATAACCGACGTCACTCGTGTTTTTTTATCATGCAGATGACACAGTATTTGCAGTGTGATATTTCCATGTGCAGTTTCTTTAAATGTCGCTTTGTTTTGCCTTGAGAATCCGTTGCTGCCTGTTTTCAGTCTGTCCCGCGGTCGGGTCGGGAAAGGACACACCTCTAATCTGTCTCCCCAGTTTAGTTAACAAACCTCCGCGCCAAGGTGCCAGATCTGATGTTTCAACGTGACTTTGTAGGCTCATTACCGAGCGATTCACACGAGCAGAAATCTCCGTTTAAGTGAAAGCGCCTTGTTTCTTCTTGTGAGAGTCTCTCACATGGTGAAGGATGTCTAATAATTCATCACAAGGCAGCCAGCATGTTCCCCGCACATTTGATTGAGTGTTTTTTCACACATCAGGTCTTATGTGGTTCAAATGAGACAAGTTATTTCGGCACCTTTTTTTTATTTTTTTTTTTCATTTTTGTGAGAAGAAGCCCATCTTAAATAATGTGGCTGCGCTAGTTCAGCATTATTTCTTGAATATTTTTTTCATCACATTTTCACTGTAGGTTATTACATTTAGAGACAAACAGGTCATCCTTTTTTGGCAGTAAATTATTTAGCAATGAAAAACTTTCATCATGTTTTCTATCTGACTGTTACACAGGGCTTCATTGACGAGCCGATCGCGGCGCCACCTGCTTGTGTGCAGCCGAAGGTGCAGTCTGAGGCAGGCAGCGGCCGATTTTGCGAAGGCACTGTGTTTGGGGCTTAAAGGTGTTGTTCAAGTCAAGTGCTTTTGTGTATGTGGGGAGCACAGCAATGCCAGGCTCATGTTGAGCCTCATAGATATTCCAGCAACACACATTAAAAAAAAAAAAAAAAAAAACTGTCTTTGATACCCGTCCACTGTCTGTGAACAACCATGGTCCAACTGCACACCTGACAATTACAGCTCAGCAGCAGCAATAAATAAAATCTGCGCTTAGAGTTTTTTTTTTTTCTTTTTCTTCCTTTTGCCACAGTGAATACTGAATTTGTGTATATGGCCCCTGGTGACTTGAGATCTGAGGTCTAATATAGTTTTAATATATATTATGAGCCAAGGGAGTTGTTGTGTGTCAAGTTGGATTAAGACCTAGTAATGAGATGCTTCTCTGAAACTTCCAAAACCCATGAGGCTCAGTGCAATTAGGCGGATTAAAAAGTGCAATTACCCTTTTCTTGTTATTCTATTCGATAGTTATGTACTGGTGTTCAATGTCCAGGCTAATATCATCGTGGTACAGATGATTTCTTCCTTTTGCGTTGTATTTATTTTGAAACAGAGGAAACAAGAGTACAATTACAATTATTCATTTAAAAAATAAATAAAAAAAAACTTCATTAGTAATTTTATGCAAATTACATGACATTTTTTTCCCAGACATAAGTACCAGTAGATCCCTTCCACTCTTTTTTTTGCACCTAAGGTTGTTGTTTTGATATTAGTGTTGTAAAAAGGCTTACTGTGGGTGTCTGTTCTCCCTTTTTTGCTTTTTGAATTGCTTGTTAAATTTTGTTTTGGATAAGCAGAATATTTACTTTCTACTCGTAGGAGCTGGCTCCTTTCATGAAGTCCGACATAGACGTTTTGATATAGTCCTCAAATGAGATTGAGGCTACTTCAGGCCACTCTAACAATCAGGCAAGTTTCTCTCTGACAGCAGTTTTTTTTTTCTCACTTTCTTGCTTTGGGTCTCTTATCGCCATGAACGGATTTCGTCGATTTTGTCTGTCTTTATCCTATCTCTGAAATCGCATTATGTCTGGGGATAGTGTAACTTGCATAAAGCTACATTTGTTTACTACTGACTGGACTTGAACATATATGACTGTTCCCCTGTCTTATAATCATTCCACAACTTTGTCTGTGAATTTACTTTTGAATAGTAACTGTAAAGAATTTGGTCTAAGTACCTATGTTTTTAAAAGAAATATTGATGTGTTTTCAGTTGAATTTCCCATGTTTGAACAAATGTAGAGTTAAAAAGAACAACCAAATAAAAATGAAGTTACTTTTAATGCTCACTGCCTTTTATTACTGTATACAACTAAACACTTAGCCTCTTGAATTGAAATGTCAAAATGTTGGATCGGTACTATGTGAAGAGTTTTACTCTCGATTGCAGGGTGGCTGGCATCCTGTTTTTCTTTTTTTTTAAAGGAGCAGGTGGTTGTATGCACACTCATTGATAATACATTTAAGAAGCTACGCTCAGTAAAATTAGAATCATGTCTGCGCTCTGGTGAAGATTCCAGCATATTTGGATAGCTCGGCTAAATCAGCAGAATCACATTGTGCCATTTGTACGATATTAAGCAAGGATGTGATGATCCCCCAGGATTAGCGAGTTTTATTCCTCAAACAGCGACGCTGTTTGGGATCTTGTCAGGGGACATGTTGTGGTATGGAAGCTTCTTTCCCTCGTTCCTCTTCTTGATGGAGCTGGTTATCTCCGCCAGCTGCCTCCTGAACTTCTCCATGGCCTTCTTCACTGGCGTCTCTATGAAGTGCTCATCGGGATACATGCCCAGGTACAGCTGCAGGGAGAGGATGTTGCAGCAGAAGTCAGATTCAAACCAAAAACATCCATCGTGTGTGTGTGTGTGTGTGTGTGTGTGTGTGTGGCCACAGATTGCCCTCCACGTACCTCGCTCTCCTGGTACTGGCTGAGGGCCCAAACGGCGCCCAGGTGCCAGCTGGAGCGTCCGCGATCAGGAAGGCTATTGATGATCAAGTTCACATCTGCCAGGCCTTTCTTGGTGGGCGGGGGCCTCCGCATGGTGGACGGAGCGTTGGGAATCCAGGAAAACCAGTCATACTGCGTGACGCACACCATAATACGGTATGTGCATGCAGTACACGTTTACGCCACATTTTTTGTCACAGTTTGGAGAAAAAAAATCTAATCTTAGAGATAACGAGGCTTTGCCAGTGTGCCGCACTATGGCGGAGTATTTTTTGTTTGTTAGTGTGGTTATTTTTGCTCTAGCCAAAGACAAGTACTTCATCCATCGCCGTGTGCAAATGAGCACGCACGCAAATGCATAACGCAAGTAAACCTATCCACAACAATTCATTCACAACTTTGAACTTTGAATATCGGGACGTTCATTTAGTCACCTGTCCAAAGTTGACAGCGGCGTGTTGAGATGACGCATTGAACACGATGGCAGTCAGGTACTCCGTCAGCTCCTCACGTGATTTCAGGGACTTGGGAAACTCTACGAAACACGTATTGTGAGCCGATTGAATAAAGAGCGAGTGCTTATATTTTGACAAAAAGGGAAAAAAAACGTTGTTTGTGTAAAAGATCTTTGCACAATGGATTCAGATGCCGCAGGCGATTGTGAAGTGCAGGAAGGAAATTTGTACACCGGGGCTGAGACACTGACACCATCAGTCTCCTGTCTTAACAGCCAATTCACTTGTCTGTGACGCAACAGGTGCGAAGGTGTAACGCTGCCTGTTCCCTGTCGTAGCCGTCTTCAACAAAAAACCCTGGCTTTGTGAAATATGGATGTCGATATCTCTCCATGAAAGACGAAACTTTACCCATACTTGTGGGCTGCTGGATTTTGATTGTCGTTGCATTGCCAAAAGAAAAACAATATGCAAATGTGAGCTGTGTCAGGTGCCACCCACCACAGTGATCCAAGTCCTGCATCCCGAAGCTGCACACGTCTTTGATGAAGGCCTGGATTTCCTCGTCTCCCTGCACCTTGTCATCGCCGGTGTAATAAAATTGCACCACATCGGACACGAAGCTGCCGGACAGAAAACGGGACAGCAGTCGCGTAGAGTGGGAAGGAATAATGGCTTTATCTTCCATTGCCTTTGAAGCGCACTGTCACACGCACACACATACACAGGCACGAGATTAGAAATGTCCCCACAGCTTCCCCTGGTTACGCATTGTTGTGACTCTGCCCCTCAAACACACACACACACACACGATCATCAGCGTTGTCCCCAGACACTCTCCGGAGCGGCTGACCCTCACCTCTCGGTGGCCTCCCACACGCTGTAGCCGTCGTCTCTGTAGAAGTAGGTGGGCAGCTCCTCCTTGCTGTCCACCCCGCGGGCCTTGATCATATCGGGGAAGCACAGGGACCTGAAGGTCAGGAACTGCATGGCCTTGCGGATCAGCTGGACGTGACCCCCTCCGCCCGTCGCGTTTGCCTGGAAGAGGATGGAGAACAGACAGCATCACGTCACACCCTTCCCGGAGGTGGTATATATTTCTTTTCATCGTTTTTGTTTTTCCTCTTCATAAGTCTTCATTTTTGTGTCGGTACACGTCCGTTCTGAACAGCCAAAAACTCACCTTGTCAAAGATGCCACACTCGTTGATGAGCTGCTCTCTGGCCTTGGTGTTGATGGCGATGGTAAAACGGATGTGCGGGAGAAGGAGCTGGGAGAGGCGCCGTCACCCGCGGAACTCAATTAGTCAATCAACCAAATCAATCGCTGGATGCACGAGTCCGAGTTTTACCTTGTACACGGGATGAACGGCGGGGAGCTGCCTGAACATGGCGATGGCAAACACCTCCGTCAGCAGATGGGTCCTGAGCAGGTGCGTGACGTTCTGGTGACACTGGAAATCGGCCGAGCGAACCCAGATCTTAGCCAGCAGCCAGTCGTACTGGCCGTCGGTGGGCAAGAAGATGGGGTTGTCCTCGCCTGGAGTTTGCCCGATCTGCAAAAAGACACAGGGCAGGAATATACGGATGAAGATCTGTATTTAAATCAAACAGTCAACTGGAAAAATATTGTCTAAGTACTGACTGTACCTGGATGGCTATGGGCAGGATCTTCCTCTGAGCGTTCTTGTAGAGCAGACAAATGGGGGCCGCCAGGTACTGCAGCGTGCACGGGTCTGTGGTGTTGGCGCTGATGCCGTCCAGCAGCTCAAAGTCCACTATGTAGATGTTACCTGCCTGGAGCCAGAACAATCGCTTTGGATTATACAAACGAACGCAAGAGTTTCAGGGAGGAAATGGTGTGACTCTAAAGAGGGTGCGCGAAGCACCCAGGTCCTTGTGAAAATAAAGCTCACTATCTTGGAAATTGATAACAATTGCCTTTATTTCCTGCTCCAGAGTCAGATCCCTCTCCAAGCTGATAGAAACCATCTCGTGAGTGACCGGGAACTTCTCGGGGAGTTCGGTGCACTTGCGGATCATCACTGGGTTGCAGCCGTTCAGAAACTGGTATCCGAACATGAAGTCCTCCTTCCAGTGTTGCATCACATACTCTAGGAGAATACGGCACGACGTGAGGGGATGTGATTTGATGCGATGTGACGTGATACATGTGGTACGTGCGTACGGTGCGAAGCTGACCTGAGATTGTGTTTTTGATTCTCAGAAAGATCCTCTCGAAGTCATCGAAGCCCGTCCAGGAGGACTGGAACATGTGCATGAACTGGTTCACACACAGGTTGTCAATTCTGAACGGCAAGAGTTACCATCAGCATTACCGAGAAGCGGCATAAAACGTAAACGAACATATAATAATACATTTCTAAACTAACTGCACGGCTCATTTTTCCTCCACTTCCCATCCGCTTCATGGAGACGTTTTACCCATTTCCTGCCATAAACACTGCGTCATGCGAGACTTTTTTGTTGCTTTCCCTGTTTTGCATTACACTGATATGTGTGTGCTCCCACATCGGCATGTGGGTATCATGCAAATGCCCCCTGGTGACAAACAAACAATGACTCCTGTGTGTTTCCAGGTAATTCAGAGTGCAGAAAATAGAAGCTTTATTTTTAGCCCGAAGCCCAACGTCTGACCGCGGCACCGTCATGCCTTTGCAGTGAAAGGGTGCACACGGACTGACCGACTCTGCCGTGCCCTGGGGCGCATCTGCTGTCTTCACAGATTCACAGGACACGTGCACGACTGAAACGGCCTGTTTCGGGGAGGGGGGGGGGGGGGGGCCCCCACCCTTTGGGGGGGGGGGGGGGGGGGGGGGGGGGGGGGGGGGGTCACTCACGCTTTGACGTAGTTCAGAACAAAGTCCACTCCCTTCTCGCTGTCAAACTGGCTGTCCCGCGGCAGATCCTTATGTCTGTCGGCGTCTATGCTCATTGGAAACCCCGGCTGCCACTCCTTCCACCTGCAAAGGGCAGCAGAGTCGCCGGTGAGCACCCTCGGGCCTGCCGCGCCGATAAACGGCACGCGCCGGACGAACTTGCCTGTAATTTTTTCTCCTCAGCACCAGCTCCTTCTGTCTGTGCTGTTTCGCCAGGCTGGTCTTGTCATCCTGAGGCAGGCGGGCTGAGGCAGACACGAGAGTCAAGGCTCACTTCAACTGCTGTGCTGGGAACCAACTAATGAACCGTAGGACAGTCAGACCGGCAGGTGGAAGCGATGGCTACCTTGTCCGTCCCGCAGCACCACTGCCTTGTCGTCCACCAGCCAGCGGTAGCAGGGGAACTCCACGTGCTCTCCCGACGGGGTCTTGACCGTGATGTACTTGCAGTACCAGTCGTCCTGCACCCAGTACTTCTTCTTCTCGATCTTCACCAACGCAATCTCGCCCAGATTCTCGTCCACGTTCACATCGTAAGAGTCCACCTGGGTGGGGGGGGGTCATGTACCGAACAGAGACGTTGCAACTGGGGCAGGCAAACTAGGCAAATGAACACGGCCGTGGACATTGGTCCACAGCAACGACAACCTGAAGCCCCCTGAAATGTCTTGCCATGTAGAAGACACTGCAATGTCACACGTCGCGAGCCCCCGTGCTACTTGCGCGCTGTCAAAAGCTTTTTTTTTTTTTTTTTTTGCCTCGGGCCCCCCCGCAGTGTCTTGTAACACCCCTGGTACCGAAACATGCCAGTAACACCAGTTTAATTTCATTGGCTCATTTAGGATTGGGGTGGACGTTTGTTTTTGAATGGAACATGAATTTCACAGGTCTGTCTTTTGATGCGACAGGGTATCTTTGCGTCACTTACGTCGGTTTCTTAGTCGTACGTAATGAAATGCAACACGGAGATAGTTGTCGCCATTAAAGTCAATGAGCTGTGTTCTTTCCAACTTTAATTTAGAAAGTAAAAGTGAAGTCAGCAATTGTACTTGTGTAGCACGTTTCTTTTGCCACACAATGCTTTACATTAAAAAAAAGTCCGACGGGAATAGACAAACATACATATTCATATACACAGACCCACACACACACACACGCACACACACGCACATGCAGACAAAAATGCACACAACCAACCAGAAGCCGAGGAAAATAGGTATGGGTTTGAATTAGTTCCTAATAGACTTTTTCTCCAATGGTATTTTTTCATTGAAATATATTCAATGAAATTGAATTATTGAATTATATTGAAAAGTTAACCCTTCAGCAGTGTAACGGGACTTACCGCCCCCCTCTCAAAGTCGTTGTACAGGGGTTTGTCCAGCAGTGTCCTCTCGCTGCACCGCTCTGTGCCCACCAGTGTGATGTAGATGTAGTCGTCTGTCCCGGCAAACCACTGGGTCCCTGTGGCAACAGTCACCAGGTAGGAAGGCATGGCAGACTCACAGAAATCTTCCTCTGAGGATGCTGAAATCTGCAGAAAAACATACAGTATGCACTCCAAAACAATGACCAAAAGTTTTGGTATCAGGTTTTATAAAAAAGGGAAGCTTCCTCGTCTTGCTCAAAACTGTTTTTAACCAACTGCACTCACACACACACACACACACACACACACACCAAAATGATGTGTATTCAGGGTGAAGAGGGCGGTTCAGGAAGCGCAGGCTTTTTATCCTTTTAGTCATATGTGTTGTCAACCCTCCGCCTGTAATTCAGGTCAGGATATAATATGACCCTCCTTCCTCGGTGTGTTATCAGTAGTGATTTTCAGAGTACAGACAAGTGGGAACAAAAGAAAAGGGATCATGTTCCAGGAAAGATATCAAATACATTTTCTTTGTATGGTGTTTTTATTATAAAAATAATGCCTTTTCATGCAGACAAAAAAGAAAAATGTAATGTTGGGCTAGCTGTATTTAATGATGCTAGTAAGAAAAACAAAAAACAAAAACATGATGGGGCATAGGAAGGTAAGCATCACATTTACCAGTCAAATCAGTATGGGACACTGAACAACAGCTAGTGTGTTCCTGCTCCAGTGATGACAAGGCCATTCAAACCCTCAAATTCAACACATTTTCACATAAGAGGTTTTAGGTCTGATTTAAGACGATAATTCTGCACATACAATTCATAATACGGACAAAAAAAATGGTAAATTACTTTATTGCGGTCAATATAGAAGTAAACCTGTAATTGTCAACCACTGGGAAATCCTACAGTTTCACTTAATTGGCCCGACAAAAATATGACGTATTTACTGCAACGCATTGACCGGCAGGGTCGTGAGTCTGCCGTGTCAGTGGGTGGCGGTAGGTAGCTAATTGTTCATTTAAGACAGAAGAATTAGTGAAGCGTGGCGAGACGCGACGTAAAACCATGGCAGCCATGGCAAACTTTGGAAAGACCAGGCGTCTGAAAAAAAAAAAAAAAAAATCAATAAATCCGCGTACATGCATCTTTACGTGGAGAAACGGTGAGAGACGCGGGAAGCCTTGTTGCTCCGCGCGGAGGTCCGACGGAAAAGACATCAAAAAGTGTTCTCTGATGGAGAAGTGTGTGAGGCAGGCGGCGCGGCACACATGACACGCAATGTGTCGGCATGTCAATGAGCCGGACACATGCACGAAAGGCCCGCCGAACCGAAAACCTGCCCCCCAAAGAAGTGGAGAGAGGAGAGGAAGAGCCCCCTGCCAGGATATCCACTGAGTGAGTACAAAATAAACGCACGCACTCAATTGTCATTACGTATGACAGCACACGGACTGAGGCTGCAGTGTGTATTGTCTCTAACATTTGTGGTTGGTGTTGTGTGCAATGTGTTGTCTTTCACAACTAACGGAGTGGTATCGCCACTATATGTGTAAATACGTGTCTTATCTCATGCAACCGTGTGTGTTAACAGTGACGCCGAGGCGATCTGATTTGTCTCCGTAAAACTAGAAAACTGCAAAGGCAGTGGAGGATTGTGTATTTGAAACCCAACCCCAGAAATCCGTCAGCTCGCGCTGCTCTTGCCGCCGCCGCCGCCGCCGCCGCTGCTGCTGCCACTCACCAGTGACAGTGGGTGATTACATGTTAAGCCCCAGGAAGGTGGGCAGAGTTGGTGCAGTCCGCTTATTGCATTCATTTGCCCGCACTTTTCAAAGTGATCCGCAGGGATTACAGCTTCGGCGCTCCCTCGGCCTTCACGCAGCGGCCAGGCGGTTTCCATTTATCCGATGAAAACGCATCAAGGCCGAGCAAAGAACAAATTAAGTGAACGTCCAGGGTTTCAGTGTGTGTGTGTGTGTGTGTGTGTGTGTGTGTCCTATCTGGTTAGCAATATCAAGCGAGCCAGCTGCTTTAAAATGTGAAAATCACTGCACGATTTCTGTTCTTATTGTGCATCTAAGGTCAGTCGCTGGGATATTAGAAATGGTCGTATGGTTATGTTTTTGTCTGTTTTTCATGGGTGACAACCATTCACCAGAGAAACCTGTCGGTTTGTAGTAGTGACTGAGGACTTTTTGAACACCCTGCCTCTACTGTCAATAGATTTAACAGTGTAGTCTGTGTGTATTCCTGTTGTATGTGCATTGTTCTGTGGATCCCCACACGAGGGCCTGGCTCAAACACACAGTCTTAAGTCACGTTTTGAAAATGATGTAACCTTGCAATTCCGGCTTCCTTCACAGTAGCCTGTGGATAGACTTAATTCATGTCTGTTCCATTGAACTCTGTTTCCAGGCGATAGTGTGTGAATCGATCATTTAGTGACCAAACATGTAATTTACAATATTTGTGAAATATTGTGTGGTATATTGTGTTGAATATATTTATATTGTTTAAGTTGAGCATCTTTTCAAATGTGTTTGCAAGGTTTAGGTCAGTGCGCTTGGTGGTGGACAAACATTTTAAAGTAGTTCAAAACCGAAAAGACTGGAAACCACGGCCCTATGGCTTCTGCTCATCGACATTTTCTACATCGAAAGGATAAGACAGAAACCGAAGCTTGTTTGGAGACCCACTTGTGATGAAGTAAGACACTGGATGCAGACGAAAGGATTGAGAAAATGAGGCTGCTTGTTGAGCAAAATGAAGAGAAATTGGTGTTGACATGAAGGGTGTTTGACAAAACAACATTTCCATTCAGTCATTACTGGTCAGGTTTCCCTGGAAATAAATGAAAACTGCTTTGTTGCTACATTCATTACGCTCACTATCTGACAACTGTCTTTGGTTAAGCAAAAACAAAAAGTGAATCATGAGTATGAAATGCAGATGAGTGATGTATCCAGCTCTGATGGTAAACAAAAAGTAATTTATATTCAACACCGCCACCTGGTGGCAACAGGTGGCTAAATTAATAAATACACAAGAGGAAAAAGTCATGAAGTCCAAATTTCTCCTGAGATCCTTCAGGCAAACATCTCTACAGATATATCACACCTGCATCCATATAATGTTGCAACTCTTACACGTTAAACACTGAACATCTCTCAATACCGTCCTGATCACAGCTGAGCATGAATGTATGTATTTCGATATTGTCAAAGCGACACATTAAACATATAAGTGCACGTTGACCAACATAAAAAAACGTTTTTTTAAGCGGAGGTAAGTTTAAAAAAATTAGTAGTATACAGTAACTGCCCCGTTCAATGTTTGGCAATGAATCGTGAAGGTTGCCTTTAAGCTGAACTCATGTGCAACCCAGGCCACTCAGCTATTCAGAAATAACCATGCATCTAAAATGTGTTTATATCAATCTTAGTTTTGCGTCGAAGACGGGCAAAGTCACATACATTCTCAAAAGATACTGAATCCCAAAATCCCTCAAACACAGTACGCCTCAAACAAATTGATTATTTTACAATTTCAGCAGTCGTTCCACAGTAGACGTGTTGGTGAAACAAAGACACGATAAACATTAAAGAAAATGCGTATCTGTAGGACTGAGGTGTTCACGGGTGATATATTTAAACTTTAAGACACATAGAAAAATATAGTGGTAAATTAGCTAAGTTGATCATTTTAAGCAGCTCTCCATTTTAAAATCGGGAAGAGACGCACAAAGAAGAACACAATCAGATGTGTTTGCCAGTTGCGTCTGCTGTGTTGTTAGCAACAATGTTGAATAGGATATAATTGCCCCCAAGCCATCCAACCAACCAACCAACCAACCAAGCCAGGCCAAAGATGCCGTTGCCCCTCTGTATCCATGGAGACGCCGATGAGGGAGTTCAGATTTAACCCACTTGGCTGTGGTGGTTGAGTTGATCATCTCTTAAGAGGCGGGGGAGTCACATTAACAGGAAGGAAGAGGGAATGAGACAGGAGAGCCACCGAGTGCATTATTGGTTGAGATCCAGTTTCCTTTGTGAGCATTGTGAGCTCACGGAAAAGTCGACCCCCGTTTCAATGTGTAAGACGTACGGCGGGAGTCCTGGATCACTCTGTGAAGGAACCGCCGAGGGTGCGCGGCCGCCGAATGGCGGCGGGTGCCGAGCCTCCAGGTATAAAAACAGCAGCGGCTAGTTCAGGTGAAGGATCTGCTTCATGAACTCGTAGGTGGTGAAGGCCACGGCTTGAGAGGGGACACAGCGGATGTAGTTGAGAGAAAGGCCTCGATACAATCCCTTCTTCACCCCATACTCCTTGTATACGTACTTCAGGGTCTTGCTCAGTGATCTGTTTGGAAAAGATGTTGCACACATTTGAGCAACAGTAGAAAGAATCGCTGTCTATGTTTTTTTTCGATCCTGTGATTTTTTTTTTTTTATGGGAGTTCTTTGAAATACATTCCAATTAACCGTGTTAAATCGCGCAAATCATTTTACAGGACTTGTGCTAATTGACACGACAGGCGTGATAAATCCACTTTGTTTGTTTTTGAGGCCTGTGTGTGTTATGAAGAGCTGTGGATGAGCAGCGGCCGTATTTACACATGAAAACTTGCCTCCGAAAGGAGAGAAATTACCTTCTACGGTAAAGGCACCGAATGGATTCTTTGAAAAATGCTGAAATGTGAAAGGAAAGTAGATGATGCAGAAACACTGAGTAATGCTAAGACTGGATTAGCGCACAAGTATGAATGGTATGTTGCTGTAGTTTTTACAGCTCAGGTGCCACTCTGCTTCTAAAAGCATTTGGCTTTTTATTTTACCTAATGTAAACAGCCCTCCTCGCTCTGGAATTTGCAGGCCAGCATGGAGTTCATCAAACGCTGCTTACAAAACCAAATGTGGAATAAACCATTTTAAGTGGAAACTCCCCATTTTGTTTCCAAAGCTCTAAAATGGAAACATAAAAAAACATCTATCCCTAGAAATGAGGGAGGAGAGACACGGGGGATAAACATTATTTTTCAAGAACCCACGTTGCAGGGAGTGCAGACTGCCTTTCCTGAGGCTACTGTAAACAGGTCCACTTTAAATCAAAATGATTATTTAGCTAGATGTGCACTAAGTTGTTTATACCTCTATAATAACCCTGGGTGCAACAGCACACCCATATAATTAGCTCTCACTAATTTGTGTCACCCATAAAACTTAAACTTCCAAATCCACTGGAGACAACAGATCATGCGGAGCAGGAACCCAAGTGCCACTTACACGCATTTCTCTGAGTCAGGGAGCACGGCCCCCAACTGCATTCTTCTCCGAGCCACATCCAACGGGTACCTAGCGCGAAGAAACGCAATGTGACATTAACGGCCAAATAAAACAACACAATCGATACCACGCCCCAGCCATATACCGCATATTAATCACCCACACTGTCGGCAGATTATTTACGGGTCACTTGGAGCTGGCTGCCTGACCACAGCACTTACGAGATTGTCTGAGCGATGGCACCGGCAACCCCTCCGCAGAGCAGGTTTACGTGGGTTTTCAGAACGCGAACATCGGGGTTGTCTGAAGAGGGGCGTCCCAGCTTCTCTGGAAAGTGTTTCAAACCGAGGCTCTTCAGGGTGCCATAGGTGAAGAATGAGAATCCTGGCGGACATAAACGAGAGCAAAGCTAAGGCGACATGAAGTAGAATGTTCGCCTACGGGATTCAATAGAAACAAGACTTTTGGTCTATGCAAAGTAATCCCAAGAGTCACCTGCATAAGGGGCCATTCCAATAAGTGTTGGGGTAAGTCCCCTGTAGAAGCCCGAAACGCCCCCCTCCTTTACAAAGGAAAGGAGAAAAAAAAAAAAAACGTTATTGCAGGCAAACTTGCGTTCACGGTCGCGAAGGAGTATTTGATTGCCATGCGCTTATTATGAAAGGCATCAGTGTTTGGCAGGAAAGCGATACTAGCAGATCACCTTAAGGTAGATGGTGTGGAAGGCATTGGCAATTCCAGAGTAGCGATGGTCGCCTGTCACCTGGAAGGCCAGTCTCGCTCGGATTACATCCAGAGGGTAGGTGCATATCACCGCCGTCATCCCTGAAAACACAAAGTATAGGAATGTGGTTAAAAAATACTGTATAATTTAAGTTGATCCAAGCACACATGTCCAACCGTAACTGAAAAACCCTCAAACACAAGATACAAGCCTAAAGTACAAACATGTGCCACGGTTCAAATACTTAAGGTCTTGACTGTAAATGCGATGCTGTGATTATGAGGGTTTATACTGAAGTGACAAATGTATACATCTATAATTCAGGAGGAACAAATGACACGGTGTGTGTGCTCAGCCGACAATCAAATGAGAAGAAAGAGTTGCCCGTACAGTAAATGATATCCAGCTGTCACTGAATAAAAAAAAAAGTCTTATCAGTTCGAAAGATGACTTACCTGCCATAGAGCCTGCCATGAGGCGGTGGATGTGTCCAGAGATCCCTATCTGTTTACTTAGCAGCTATAAATGGATCAGCAGGGAGGAAGCAAAGGTTCAGTAATAAACACGGCTCGCAGGAAGAAAAGAATCGCCATTTCACCCCGACTGCAGCATAAAGTCACACAACAAAATCACCCAGTAACAGCAAAAAGGCATTTCACAATTCTGTAAACAACCTCTATGGTCTGTTTATCTAACACACAACGCTTTTACAACTTTACACCAACAAGCACACAGTGTACCTTTTTATATTGGTCAAAGGCCATGAACTGGATGGCTCCATAAGGAAATATCCTGACCATCATCGCCCCATTTCCCTTGTACAAGCCAAGGTAGCCTTCTTTCTTTGGCACAGCTTTGAGGGTGGAAATCACTCCTGCAACGGAAGATCAGACGTTCCCACTCATGCAGCACAGTGGTGTGAACTTTTCCAAGTTTGCCTGCCGAGGTTTTACCTAGATGCTTGTAATGGGGGTTCTGGGCTTGAAGAAGAATTTTGACTCTGTCCAAGGGGGCGATGGTGGACTTGGCACAGCATCCTGCTACACCTATGCAAAGACAAAGCATTGACGTGGCTTTCTCTAAACGTCTAGCGCAGAAATCATGAAGCGAAGTGCTGCTGTGGTGCAAAAACTAAAATTGCTACCACAGTCCTGAAATTGAGAGTAGTGAGTCACATCCTACCTCCGCATACAAAGGAACGAAGCCAGTAGTAGTCCCCCCTGGCCGGGGTGCTGCTTATGGCAGCCGGTGTGGAGACCGCAGCCTCGGACGTCATACTTTCTGCTCAGCAATCTGCCACATCTATGGCTGCACAATGAGAGAAGAATACGGCTCATGTATACATGACTAAAAGCACGTGATTTTTTTTTTTTACTTTAAAGATAACCCCAAAAACATTGTTCAACATCCTGAATAATAAATCATTAGTATCTCTGTGAAATCATTGTCCACGATATTTCGGAATAATGTTGCCAATTTATATGAATGCTTCCTATCATTGGATTATGTTTATTACTCATGCATTCATTTACAAGCAGCTTTTTTTTTTGTTGTATTGCAGCTATTCTATTTTTTATTATTATATTTGACTTATTTTGACTTTTTGACTCAACCTTGCAACTTGTAACAGTATTACTGTGCGTCAATGTGGTGACTATTATTGTCTTACTAACAAATCATTTGAAGGCTTGGTTGAAACTTAATACAAATAAATGAAAAATTGAAGTGACACCTTTCGATGTCTTGTGTTGTCTGTTCAATAGTTCAGTACTTACCATATACACCGGGTGTGAGGAGTAAACGCAGCTCGGCGTGATGAAATCTAGTCCTTCCTCGCTGAGCGGCAGCTTCTGCCTCGGGACGATAGTGGCTGTTAAAATGCGACCTTACCATGGAAGCCTATGGGAGCCACTCGGACGGGCTCTTCCTTCAATGGTTCACTGAAAATCAACACAGGAAATCTTCGATTCGGACTGACTCCGAGGCACCGGCGACATTTACCTTAACAAATTAATGCCCTTCGCTCTTGGACGACTGACAGGATGTGCCCGACAAAAGTCGCATGTTGCTGACGTAGGATGACGTCAGTCGCGGGGGGACTGGCGCTGGTGTGACTTTATTACGACTACTTTATAACGAATCAAACCAAAGATGATTATCTTCCAGTGAACCCACGCGTATAATATGTACGTTATCCAATCAGACTTATTCGGGACCATTCGGGAATTACTCCCCTGATGACGTCCACCCCCACAGAATTGCAGCACTGCAGATTCTGCACTGATTTCGTTTAATGTGATTTGTGACATAACATTTTGAATACGTCTTTATAGCATTTTATTGTTTTTTATATATATATTTAGTTTGCTGCTGTAGCACCAACATTCCCCCTGGGGATCTATGAAGTATATCTATTCTATGATGTTAATGGAAATACATTTCAAAAGAGAAATATAGAAGTGTTTCAGAAAATGTCATGATCAGAAACGTTCTAGTAAAATTGTGTTTCTTTACCGATGCTCCAACCAATAAAAAATACAATTATATTATATATATATTCTATACACTGTTTGTTATACTACAACGTGTGCAGAAAGAAACTGAATAACAATTGTTAAATATGTATTTATGGCTGAAACATAGGTATAAAAATAACCTAGAGATGATTGTGTTTGTCATACAATGATTACATATATAGAAGAGTAAAGCATGTATGGATAGTATTGCCAATCCTTATTATTACACAGTTATTATTGCACAATGCCATTGTTGTTATTGTAAGCATCATCTACAGCAATTAACAAGTGAATGTCACATTTTAATGGATGGAATGTACATAAATTAACATGTTTTCAGCTTATGTTTTATTAGAATCATCTCTCTTACGCTGCTGTGACTCCGTCCCGGGTTTTCCGGGCCGCTCCGCCCTCCGGAGCAGACGACGCGTTTGCGGCCAGCGGAGGAGACTGAGGCTCGCGCCTGGCGGAGGGAGAGTGAGCGGGGCTGCCCTGAATGGACTGACACCAGCGGGAATCACGATTCAACGGGGGCCGCTTTCGGCAAACACGGTGCACGCGTAGAAAACCATCTCCATGTGTCTTCACGTCGGCGCTTGTGTCATGTCCGCGTGTCACCGTCGGGAGGGGAGCGAGGTTGCCAGCAGTCTATATTTGCCGAGGAGGGAAACCAATACAAGGTCTCGCTGTCTCGCTGGAGCGGAGTATTATTAGCAGCTCAGACAGTGCAACTGTCTCCCTGTGGTATGTAAAGCATTTCAGCACTAAACGTGTTTTTTAGAACCTCCCGGGCGACAAAACAAACACGTAGAAAAGTGAGCGTCGGGTTTTGTGTCCACACGGCGCTTTAAATGACAGCGGTCAAGTGCAAAAATAATAAACAACAGCGCCGCTGAACGCGTTGTTACACGGTAATAAGCCCCTCTTCCGCCAGGCAGAGAGACGAAAACCTTCGGCCGGAGCCCACTCCTCTGCCCTTTAAACTGCTCGGGCTCCTCAGGAAGCTCCGTTTTGACTCGGTTCCGCTTATTTTATCTGATATCCATGCGAAATAATCCGCTGTTTATAGACGCAGTCATTGTCTCCTTCGACCTACAGCACTTGGTCTTCCAGGCGGGGCGAAAAGTGTCGTTTCCAGCTGACAAAGTGAACAAAGATTGTGTCGATATTGCTCAATAGTTCATGTTATGCGTTCATGCTGTCAATCATTACACTGTACACTATGTTTCTACTACACTGTTTGGCATTATTACAGTGAAAATACATTTAAAGACTGTTCTTTCTTTATATTATCTCTTTTTATAGGTCATGCACTGCTTTTACAAAAAACATCCAAAAAACAACCTGGTGTAGAGCTCAAGAATAAATCGCAGAGATTTCCTTTTTTTAAGAGTTTTAAATCGCGTGCCGGGTTAAAGAGAAATATTCACTTGGCTCCCATGCTGGCTAGAAATCATCTCCTCCACACCCCCAGCCATGCCCGCCACCACCAAAACCACCAGGAGGCAGACACCTGCTCAGAGGAAAACTGCCCAGAAAGTGATCAGCACCCGGAGGAAAACCTGTAATTCCAACAAACCCCAAGGAAGAGCATCAGAGAGGCCCCAGAAAGCACCTGCAGAGCCCAAAAGGGCAGCAGCCAGAGCACCAGCGCGGTCTGACCAAAGCCCCCGTGGAAGAGGGGCTAGTGGGCCTGCTGGTCGAGGCCCGGGGAGGTCCCAAGGCCGAGTTAATCATGCCCTGAATATAACAGGATCTGCGAGGCTTAGACGCCAGCGCAATCCGCCTGACCACTGTGGCGAGTTACAAGACCCCCCAGGGCGGAGGGCGTCCCTGCGGGGCGCGCGGCTGTCTGTTCCTCCCTGCCAGCCTCCTAAACCCCGCAGAGGAGGGAGAACCGGCAGGGGAGGCGCAGGGAGAGGCGCAGCGTCTCGGAACAGGACGCCGCGAAACCAGACCTCAAGCCTCAGCACCAGCGATTCAACTCCTGACGAGGGTGATGAGGAAACCAAGAAACTGGACGCCCGCGATGACGAAGAAATATTCCCTCCTGTGTCTCTGAAAGCTGACATTCCTGTGAGCATCAAAGATCAATTAATAGTTGGCAATGATGCAAAAGAGGGCAGCCCTCTAAAGGCAGATTCTCCGCCGTGTCTCGACACGCTGGACGACTGTGTGCAGGGCAGCTGTGACAGCGTTATACCCCAGCAAGACAAAATCACCGTCAGCCGTAACAATGAAGCTGACCTGAGTTGTGGGACTGGGGCACCTTTGGGTGGAGGTGTTGATGGACAGCTAAAACTCTGCAGTGACTTTGACTTTGCATCTGAGCCCCCTGCACTGATGATCCGCTCGCCAGGGGTGCAGGCTGGCAGCGGGCGAAAAGACTCTGCATCTGTTGGTGGAGACGAGCCTGATGACACTGGCAGTGATGCGCAGAGAGACGAGGTGCTAAATGTCCATCGAGAGGAAGGTGACATGCTGCATTCTAAAGAGGAGAACGAGAATGTAACAGACGAAAGGGTGACCGACGAACTTGAGAGAAAAGACGAGAGAAATCGTGAGAGAAGAGATGTTTTTGTGGCCGATGAAGCAGTGGAGAAGAAAAGTGAGGCTGTGGAGGAGATGGAGGCGCTCGAGGAGAAGCCGGGTAACTGCGAGGGAGAAGAACAAAGAGTAAAGGAGAATGATGTTTGCATCACACCTGCTGACCTCCACCCCAGTACTGCCGCCTCTCCACCTGCGGATCCTCCTCGCTCTAACACTGCACTGGCGGCTCAGTCAGAATCTGCTCCAAGTGTGCTACGTGTCTCCAACACAGCTACCTCAGATCCCACCAAAGCCCCCACCACCTCAGACTCACCTGAACAAGAAGGTCTGAACAATGGTGCTAAACCTTACTTCCCTCAGTCCTCAGCTGTCCCTGAAAAGGCCCCGATGTTGCAGAGTGTTCTGGTGAAAAGAAACATGCCGGTTATCATCCACAGTGACTCCCTCAAATCTAAGGGCTCAGGTCAGGTGGAGTCAGACCAGCTGCAAAGCCTGGAGAGCCCTCCTCCTCCTCCTCAGGGAGAAAGACGAGCATGCACATCAGCAGAGAGGCAGACCAAAGACGGCGGCACATTGGAGCACCAGGGCCAGAAAGAGAAGTCCTCGCTCTCACTGGCGCATGCTGCTCCGTTGAGCACGGGCGCCCTCGCAGCCGAGCGTGAACCAGACCTCAGCGGGGACGGCGTGGCGGCGGAGCCGGAAGCGTTTCCAAAGATCCTTACTCCTTCTCTGGAAAGCAGCTCCACCTTGTCCTGCAGCTCAGAAAGCACCCGTTCCTCTTTTTCTTTCGACACCGAATCGGATCCGGGGTACGGAGAGCCCAGCCCCTCTGCTCTACACGGGTCATGGGGGCCGGAGGGGGCCGGCCTGACCTGGCGGAACGTCCTGAAAGCACAGAGGAAGGAGCGCAAGAAGCGTAGCAGGTGTGGGACATGCGAGCCATGCCTGAGGAAGGTCAACTGTGGCCAGTGCAGCTGCTGCCTCAACCGCAGGACCGGCCACCAGATCTGTCGGCTGAGGAAGTGCATGGATCTGAGGAAGAGGAGACCTTCGTCGCGGCTCACTCCGGCCCCTGCACAGGTGAGGCTTCATCTAAACCGCAATCGTACATTTGTATTACATTCACGAGCAACGCATTACAGAGCGTTCTGTTTCTGTTATTTCTCACAAAGAGATTCATTTAGACAACGATTTCAGTATGACTACACTGGGGCTTCTTTGTGTATCTGCAAACAGCTGGTCTGAGGCAATTGCAAAGAGTGTTTGTTCCAGTGTGACCTCATTGGTTTTCATATCTATGGTGTCCCAGTCAACCGCAGTTAGTAGTGGTAGTAGTAATAAATAGCTGAGTGAGCCAGTTAACACTGTTTTCCCTTTTACATTGCGAATCTCCTCGGCCACTTTCAACAGATGTTGTGTCTTCCTGTAATTTGTTATCCGAGTCCCTGTAATGTGTTCTATGAGTTGAGTGATAAAAGGGGAAGTTATCGTGTGTGCGTGTGTGTTTCCGGACAATAGAGATCAGGTATGAATGCACGCGGCTCTCGTGTTAATGATGCTCGTGTGAGACGGGAAGGCGCTATCACGTGACCGGCAGCAGGTCAGCATGTGTTTGGAGTGCGAGTCTGTGTGTGTGCGTGTGTCCATGGAACGAGCAAGTGAATGAGCCATTTCATGAGTTGCGCATCGCGAGTGTGTGTATGTAAATGCTTGTGTATGGCGATTTAAGCCAATTTGAGCCGGATGTTTTGGCAGAGTGGCACTGAATGGCACTGCGAGCGCATTTTTTAAGAGGCGATCCAGCAACACCCATGACACTAGTTTGGAGAGGATTTTTTTCCTATTTTAAAGCCACTGCAGTGGATTCTTTTTGGTCATACGACAATCTCCTTGCAGCCGTGTGAGTGGGGCCACTTGCGGTGATGAACTCTACAGTGAATTATCCCGTCAATCTTCCCAAAGTGTTGTGTTGTGTTGTATTGTGTTATGTTTTGTTTACATCTAGCTTCTGCTGCCCCCGGGTGGCTAAAAATAACTGCGGTTGTTGACTTGTCACCCAGCTCAACTCCACCGTCTTTGGAGCGTGTTCACTATTTTGGTTCCTGGCATATACTTAAATATGGCTAGTATGGTTAAGCCCTACCATGACTCGTATCCATGTGCAACAGGCAGATGATTTTCAGCAAACTAGCGCTGATAAACTCTGCGATGAACCAAAACCAGCACTGCCTGCGAATATAGCCACTCGCTGGTGAAGAAACTCCAGAATCAAACTTTTTTCATAAGAAGGTCGAGACCAAAACAGAGCTAAGAGACCTGTGGTTGTTGTCTGGCCCAGAACATTGCAAGGCAATAATACCGCTTCCTGGGTACAGCATGTGTAAATAGCCAACTGCCTATTCTATATAGAAAAAAGTAGCGCTTTATGTTTTGTTTGATTGTACCCAGTGTTTGCTTAACATTTCAGTGCACATAAAAGTGTAAAAAAAAAAAAGAAAAAGAAAGTCACTATTGAGAGGAGGGCTAAATTGCACAAAGCATTTAGTTAAGAATGGTTCATGATCTGCACCATAAAGTCCGATAGACGTCTTTTCACTCTGTTTGGTAGTTGGGAACACGAGGTCCTCACAGCAGCTGGCTACTAGAGCTGCATAACCGTGTACATAGTTCAGTGGTGTCCATGTGGCTGGGGGGAGGTATGTGTACGCGCAACTGTGAGCGGGGGGCCATGTGGCTCTGCGGTCTCGTGTGTGCAAGGGTGCATGCGTCCGCTGGTAGAGACCCCGGAGTGGTAGCAGTGGCTCGAGCAGATTGGGGCTGATTACGTAACACCTGCAGTATTAGTTGTGAGGACCTTTGTGCCCCGAGTATCAGAGCGCACTACGAGGGAGAGATCAGGCTAGGCAGAGATTTACCAGCATGCTATATGGAATGCCCTGAAATGTGGGTCAGCGTGTGTGTGGCTCAGATTCAGATTCACATTGATATTATACATTTAGTCATCCTCCCATTTGATGTTGGACTCTGTTTGTGTGTTTGTGCGGTACATTCGTGCAGCTGGTAGAGGGCAGGGTAAACTGACAGAGCCATAGGTCCACCATTGTTCAAGCAGCAGAGCATGGTGTTGTTTCCTCTTTCCTCTCAACTGACATCACATTGGCCGACACAAATATGTGGCAACACTGAGTTTGTGGTTTGAGAACAGGTTTTGGTTTGATTCTGTGTGACTCCAGGGCCGTAGCCTGCACCGCGTGCCGGGAGACACGCTATCATGATGAGCTGTCGGTCAAATCCTCAACCTTAAGTTTCATGCCATGCTTGATGCAGAACAGTTCGTGCAAGGCTGTCTCATGTCTTGCTTTTAAATTGGTATGTTTGTGAACTCAACTGTGAGTGTCTGTGGGTTTATCCAACGTGCACTTGCAGTGTGAGTAATACATGGTTGTTGGCCAGTCCTGCTGATCAAGCTCACACACCCTTTCACCAAATGTTTATAACTCCAGGTGAAAAAATAGGGACAGAGATGAGTTCGTGTAGAGGCATATTCTGCTGCTGGTTTTACCACAATGAGCTATTGAGCTGCCGCACCAATGCCTGCTTTGGTCATTAAACACATAGATAAACAAAAAACCTACCCACGACATAGATTCGGCAGAATATGCATAATCTGTGCGAGGACAAATTCCCAAAATTCTGCGTTGATGTTGTACTTGTAAGAAAGAGTGGCAAGCACAGTGAGAGCAGGAGTTTCCCTTTTAAACATGTCTGGTTTCAATCAGGCTTAGTGGCCCCCCTATAGCCTCGCCTCGTGCAGGGCACTGAGGACAAGGCTAAGACCTATCCCCTGAACACACTCCAAAATATCAGAGCTGTATTCAACATGATGCAGGTGCACACCACATACCCACTAAGAACGCTCCAGGACTTCTTTTATACCGACTAAAACATGCACTAGGATGTGGAGCCATGTAGTTTTGTCATAATTGTTTTGCAAATACAGAGTCCCGTAAACTTGTGATAAAATAAGTTTAGAGCTTCATTTCACTTCCATTCATAACATTCACCCTGTGCATTCGTGTATGTGTTGCGCTGGACTTGTAGATTACTAAACCACAGAAACACCCTCGCACAAACGCACACGTAGTTCAAAGAGTTCAAAAGCGTGTGCATTTATAGATTGAATTTGAGTTAAGTCCTGACATGTTTAGAGCTCTAGGCTGCATATCTGACCCACTTTTTTAATATACTCACAACGCTACTGTCTGCATACATGGACTTTCACAGCTCATTAATATAGTAAAAACAGACAAACCACCATCAGCAGCATTCGAACAAAGAGGAAGTGACCCATTCTGTAAACAGCTGCCCTGCTGGCAGCTCATTTGACTCTCACAAACTCTTAAATATATAATATAATAAAAACAATGACGACACTAGATACTTGTATTTTTGATCATTGCAGTTATAATCAGCTATTATAGCTTTTTTATCCTTTGCGGTGTGTAAAACATCCACGTGTCTTATTGATACCAGCTCACCTTTCCTGTCATTACACTGTCGCTGTGATAGTTCATGCACAGTTAGACATATACACACATAAACACCAGATGCCTTTTCTCTCGGTTATTTTCAAGAAGGTGATGTATTTTTTCTTTGTTATTTATCTATGTATATACTTTATATGATCTAATACCTGTGACCAGACAAGGACAGCTCTCAGGTAGTGCCGCTAACTATCCCTGTATTTATCGGGATGATGCACCGGGTGAGGGGAAATTCAGCTGAGTTTGAGGTGCACCATAATTGCATGGCGTATGAAGCATTTGGTTCCGTGCATAACCGCTGCACGAGGACACTATACTTCTTACAAATTGTAAGCTGCCTGATTCCAGACAGCGGGCCAACCCTGCCCAGCACCTTCCGTGAAGTCATTTATCTTTTGCACCTCTCCCACTCTCGCTTTTCTGCTCTACTGTGTAGGCCAGCCGAGATAACGCGTTTATCTGGGGGAAAAATGTGATCCCTCAGACAGTGCCATGGGTAGCCAGGATAAGCAGCCTGCGAAATCCACTTGAGAAGGTTAAGATTGGAATGATCACAGATACACAGAGATGTGTGTCTTTGATTGATCCATACCTGCACATTTCTTTGAAAGGGAGGTGTCCATGCTTATGTGTTTATGCGTTTGATTGAATATTTTTTGTATCCTTAGTTGTCGCCATCATGCAGCCAAACCCCCACATTGTTCTCAAATGAATCCAGCATTGTGCAAAGTGAGAGTGATTTGTCCCTGCAGACGTTCCTGTCAGGTCCTCTTCCTTCACTCAGACAAAGGAGCGGACGCCTTGAGCCCCATCGGTTGCCATGGGGACCTCATTGTCTAGTGCTGACCTTTGACCCGCGTCGGTTGTCTGATAGAGTATTCTCAGGGTTGTAATAAGGCTTAGTGGAGATAACCAATGGACAGGGACTTCTAGGGGGTTTAAGGCGTTGAACTCTGTAACCTGCATTCAGGTAATTAGGTTAAACTACACAGATTGTCTTTCTCATAATGGGTCAGCAGGGAGCTGGGGCTGTCTGCGACGGCAGGACACCTCACACAAGGCCACAAAACCTGCATTGCACTTGTTTATGTTGCTAACAACCCTTTGTCAACACTACAATAATACTTGATGCATCATTATAATGGACACATGAACATTTCTAGTCATGTTGTGTTTTTTTTTTTTTTTTACTACAGTTGCATTGTCTCTGTCTGGAAATGATCAAACTGTGTTTAACTGCTGTGCAAGCAACGTTATCCTTGTGTAGATTGATTCCTCCTGACACAATACAGCTTAAAACTAACTGAGTACATGTTTGGGGGGGAAACTGCACAATCTGCACTTTTCATATCCATAGTTATCCTGTCTCCTACTGAACAGAAAAGGTTTACACCCACAGCTGCTGAAACATCAATAATTATAAAAGTAGTCACAGTGTTTATAGTGTTGCGTCCTCTTGCTGAAACAAGTTTGGAGGCCTCGCTTAGATGATTGCCAGTCTGTGCTGAAGGCAACTGTCTACCTCAAACATAAACTCCAGAAAGATCCTGAACAAATGGAACTCCGTTTTTTTAATAAACCATGTGTATCCTGTGCTCATCATTGAAAGACTCGTCATCGCCATTCCCAAAGGTGAGGACACCATCCTCCACACATGCATGTGGGCACTCGGCTCCACCTCCATTATTTCCCTCTCCTTGTTGGCCCTCTCCTAACGTGTGGGGCAGGAGAGGGCCGGGGGGGGTGTGGAAGATTCTTGAAATGTCACAGACACTGTCAACATTTCCACAGAACCAACTCACGACTGAGTGGTTTAGGCTACTCGCTATCTCCTCTGACTTCTTCTCCTCCTCCTCCTCTTTGGCGAAGACACAGTTTCTATTACACGAGCCAGCCTGTGACGAGGTCTGCTGTGTATTTTCTGTTAACCTGGTCCATGCCAATTAAATAAAACAACCCTGTGAGGTAGTTATCTGTCATTGATGTAGGGCTTGGGTAGTGGCCCAGAAAGGGGGTCTGTGTTGGGGGGAATTTCTCTTTTATTTGATTTAGGGCTTAGTTATTTTTTGCCAGAGCCCACTATACATCAGAGCAGTACTGGCTGAGGTTTTACATCCAACCAGAGACCTTCACCTAATGACACGAGACTCGCTGTCTGTTTTTTTTAATCCATTAGTAAGTCATTTAAACACTAGGCGGTTTGTATCTTCCGCTCTCTGTAATACTCGTAATTCAGCCGATATCGGCGGACTTAAACCTTTGTTACCATCGGTGTTGCTGAGTCCTCTTTGGGTTCTTTGCTTCTGTGACTTTGTGCCGTGTTCTGACTGTTGTCCGGCCTTAAGTCCCTGAATAAGCTTTGAAGTCGTGCCACTTGGTTTCTCTGGGTGAAAAGAAATTCCCACTTTGCCCCCTAAAAGAAAAGCCACTCAGATCCTACCAAGAGCCAACGGTGGCCTCCTTCTGGGGATGCCACAGTTTACTCATGCATTAACCACCTCGACTTGCTCAAACTTATAAACACGAACAGGATAAAAACTCTCACCTTGTTGACCCTCCTCATCTTCGCACCCTATGTCTTTTTTTTTCTCGCAAGGAATCAATTCGCAGCTTCTTGCCCTCTCAGCCCCCAGTCACCTTTAAAAATGCACCACTGCGGCTTGCATGCAGACTCTCTGCAGACAGATATGCATGAGCATATAAGAGCAGTCATATGGCCGACACGCTCACTCAGTGAGTTTAAGGCAACAATAACAATATGTTGTATTTCACAAACAGCCGCATTTGAGTGTACTAGTGCAAGATTATTGTCATTTTCAAATTTATCTTTTACAGGAGGAGGAGCTCCCCAGTGAATTTTATTGCGTCTGTTTCAAGCTTTGTGCGTTTCCCCTGTTTGTACGGTAGCGAATCGAATCTCTCGCCACACATTTTTATCAGCACCTGGCAGCAATGAGTTGTTCTTTTTCTGTTTTTTTGTGTGCATCAAATGTACCTTCAGGCGGTTTTGATCAGTCAGTCAGTGTGTGTGAATTTGTGTCAGTGGTAATGTGACCTATACTGAAAATAATCGATCAGTGCCCATATAACTACTTAAGGGGACAAAGCAGGCACATTTTGTCTTGCTTGTTTAATGCTTACAGGCTTTTAAGTTCGTCACTCCTTCTCCTGGCGGATGGGAATGTGAGAGTTGGTTTGACCCACTGTCCCTTCATGATGTCCAACACTGGCCGCCCCTAAATTGAGACCATGTGGGTTTAGGGTGTGGTAGTGGAGTGTGAGTGGAGCACACTTCTTTCCGAGGGTGGGAGAGTAGTATGTTACGTAACGCGGTCACAGTGCGAGTGTGTGTAAGACGGAACGTTGAATGTAAATCCATTGTGTCCACAAATAGCCTCACCGATGGGTTACACATTGTCCATAAAGGAAGTGTGAAAGCTACAAACATTTGTTTGTAGCTTGTTTGTTGTCGTTTTTGTATGTGTGTGTGTGTGTCGGCTGAAGATGCATTAACGTGTGTGAATTAGATTGCAAAAGGCTGTTGTGTAAACATGCAGTTGAGCTCATGAGTCCAGGGATGTTCTCTTCGGGGAGAAAAAAAAAGTTGCGTGATATGTGAGTAGCCTGTAAACTCTGCCGTCTCCTCTCGGGTAACACGTTCTCGTATCATGCCTCTCTTCTCTTCAGTTTAGCTTTCCCTAATTCAAATGTGGGTGTTTGCATATAAATCCTCTCTATACGTCTGCCTGTATTGGTCCTCGGAGCTTTGGTTGTGCTTGTAGGGCCTGAGTGTGCAACATGAGGCTAGGCTCGTGTCGTATTTTTCCCATTTTCCTAGTCCAAATGACATGATTTTTAGGGCCGAAACCGTTTTCCTTCATGGAGAGGTTCACTTTTCAGAGAATGATACATTTGCGTAAGATATTTGACCAAAAAGAATCTCTGACAAGCCACACCAGTGAAATGTTTTGTAGCTTGTTTTTTTTTAGTTTTTTTTAATCTTACTTACATGGCTATGACAGACATAATTCTTTCACTGCTCGAAAGACTTTCGCCCTGGTTCATATCTGCAGCACAGATGTCAGGGGACCATGTAATGACCTCATTTTCAGTAACAATAAATGCACTAAGATCATAGCAACACAAGATACAACACCAGCCCTCAGAAACCCCTTAAGGTTAAAGTGATTTAACTACACTTACTCTGGGACACTGGGAACGCCATAGACAAACACCCAATAGCCCAGCAGTATTGCCCATAATGCAACACTCCGAGACCTCTCGATACACTGACATTAGGAATTTGTCCTTGACTATAACACAACCATCATTCTTGAAACCATATTTTTGGAATATTTCTTCTACTCAAATGTGTTAGTTTATTGTAACTTAATCCCCCAGACTGAGTGTAACTGCACTCAACTAACATGCCCCGTTCTTTTTCCTTATCTGACACGTGCAGCGTCCTCGCCGCCTTTAAATGTTCATGCTTGGTAGAACGTTAGAAAACAAACAAGAGAAGGAAGCCCCTGTTCACTGCCGTCTTTTGTCCACGGATACGTTCATATGCTTTCCATACAAACGAGGGGCACTTTTTCATCACAGTCAGCAGTAATGACAATTATTGGCAACATTTGTGTTTGGCACAGCTCCATCACTGGAGCTGGTCTCCAGTGGGTCAGACTCCAGATGTGTCAGACTCAGTTTATGACCGTGGTGCAAAATGACTTTCTTTACCTCACTTGCATGCTTGTACTTCTCCTGTAGCCTGGGGTGATTAATGTTCAGACCACTTGTTCCTAAGCAGAACTGGGAAGCTTGTAATGGGGGGAAAAAAAATGGGACACTTAAAGAGCAAATGAATGGTGCAGTGAAATATTGTTAGTAGTTGTGCAGTATTTTTGGGTGATGGAATTGATTGGCTGCTTGACGAGGAACATTCACATATGGGTACTTACGTTTACATTGTTAACGCTATATCATTTTATTCTGCACTGTACTGTGGTTGATTTAAAACGCATTGTGATAAAGACAGTGTAACATTGTGGAATAGTATGTTGTCTGGGGATTTTTCCAGCTGATTTAGTACTTGATTTGACAGATAATCCAATATTATAGTAAACTGCAAATAAAAGAATGTAAGGCAAGGTCTGTACAAGGTGACCTCACAAAGGCAGCACATTTCCATAACTAGTTGATATGGCAGCAGTTGGTAGGTGTGTGTCATACACAAGATTGTTTTATTGTTCAGGTTGTTCAACCTGTTTAACAGAAGTCGTTTGCTACAAAAGTCAAACCTGTCAGACTCGCTGTGACATTTCCATCCAGGAGGAGAGCTCACCCATAACTGCCACAGTGAATCTGAACACGCCAGATAAGGCTTTGAGTGGGGATATTTGTGAAAAACCACTTGCAATCTTCCACGAGCTGGTATATTTAGTACTGCAGTGAAAAATGAATTACGCTTGTCGAACAGGTGCAAACCGATGTGAAATGCTGCCATGTGCATGAAGGTCGACACACAAGCTGTATTTGGTTCATTTCAGGATTAAATCTTGACAAGCTGCCATATGCCCTCATGGCTGGGCAGGATGAATTATAATTATTCCCTACATACAACTAATCTTCACTGTGACTAATGCCGTCGTAAAAGTTTTAAACAATATACTCTGTGTGCTAAGAAATGTCAAGCATCATGTGAATTTGGACTTCTCACCCCTAACACTTAAGAGCAGAGAATACATTGGACTGGGGTTTTCTGTTCCTGACAGTACGTTTGCTCCAGCACACCGCACATGATGCGTTATAACTATTCGCAGGGCATCTGTGTTTGTTTTTCACCGGCTCAGAAAAACAGTTAGGGCAAGTGCGTGATGAAAATAACTCGTCTAGGATGAGAAAATAAATCGAACTAATGGAAGTAGCTCATGAACTCAGTCGCCAACTCCCTGAAAAAATGCTTGGCAATATTGAATGCGGGGCTTCAGGGCACACGTGCACGAAGCCACACCGCGCGGGAGTTAGACTGTGATAAGCTATAAGAATGTAACTGACCGACTGTCTGTTGAACTCTGCAGCGTGATAAAAAAAAAAAAAAGAAGCCAAACAAAGGGGCCGAGATACTTCTCATTTCAAAAATTGTGGTCGTCTACGGTGTTCGAAGGACCATTGTCTGTTTTTGATATTGTAATGCACACGAACGCTTTCACAGGTGTGCGTATGGTTAAACTGAGGACTGCTTTAGACTCTTGGGTGTATTGTTGTGATGTACACCTTTTGAAATGTTATATGGCTGGATGATAGACCCCCCACGTATAACTGATGCCTCTGACGTGACTCGCCGATGCCTTCGATTCAGCAGTTTGGCCTGTTTCACGCCTTTTGGAGACAATGCAGGGATACATGTCAATGCTGTGTGTTATTTAAGCTCTCCGCTTCCACAATCAGACACACTGCTGTGGTTGGTTACTGGAGCGCTACCGACAGGCACTGGGATCGGGCTGCCTTCGCGTTTCTGGTGTCCTGGTGTGACCTCAGAGTCCTGGACACATGGTTGCCTTTAAAAGATGGGGTAGAACTTTTTCCCTCTCATAACATTTCACTCTTTGGCTTTTCTGTGTCCTTTCTGACTGTCCTTTTCTGTCTGTTTTTGCGTAACCACTGCTTTTACTCAGGCAGGGAAACTTTTTAAAGAGAGAAAAAAGTCCTCGGGGGAGGACAAATGACAGAAACGCTTGTTGAGAGGCTATAGAGAGTGTAGAGGCTGTGACAATCCTCGATTCCCGCTCGATCACGTGGGACTTTGAGGTGCTGCGGATAATTAGGCTGCCATGTGGACGACAGAGTTTGCAATTGTGTTAAACGTCATGGCATGATGTAACGTGCTTCACACTGTGACTAATGGGACCGGCCATACCACTTGCTTATCATGTCATCGAAGAGGGACGGAGACCAACTCACAAAAATCTGCAAACTGGCCATTGTCACTGTCACCTGACGGAGGCTTCTGCTCCGGAGAGTCAATATTCCACTTATGGGTGTAAATTTCATTTCCGCCATCAATTAATTCATCAGTTAACTCTTAAGGATTTGCCGGAGCAAGTTTTTGTATAAAATGTCCGAAATGCCTCACCGTCATCATTTTCCAGAGCGCATCAAAGTCTTCCCACAGTTGCGCGATTGTTGTGGATAATAAGAGGGGAAATTAAGCACACGCCAACCACCAAATCAGTGTGCGTGAGTCGCAGCTTTAATCGTTCAATAGACCGATTCTTTCGTTTGAGAACAGGGCTTCGGTAAAGCTCACTAAGAGCCCAGATGGAGTGTTGCTGTGCTTCAGGGGTTAATACCTCAGTGGCCATGGGATTTGTTTTCCTCTGATCCCGATCCAGCCAGTGTGCAGTGTCCATTCCACAGCTTGCCTCCTATCCATGTGCATAGGGCAGGAGTAAGGAGCCCACATAGGGGATCCTTTGTTTAGGAGAGTCTAGGCATGGAAGATAATTTACAAGCCGCTGAGGTCCTCACGCCATTGGCTGATGAGGCTGTGTCTGCGTCTGTGAAAGGCATCCCATATGTGTGTGAGTGCGCGTGCGCGTGTCTATATGTGTGTGTGTGTGTGTGCGTGTGTGCATGTCTGCTGTAGCAGCACTTTTTGCTACAGCGGCTCACAGTCAACCCTAATCATGACACCCAGGAGCTTGCCCTGTGCACGGCTACTGTAGCCAGCGTTTTTCTTTTTGAGCCAAAGCAAGATGGCCACCGGCACCTTTCAGGGATATGCTTTTCCCTGAGACAGAGGGGCTTCCTCTGAGGGCAGTCGGGGTATTCACCCCGGGGTCTATTGTCTCGCTGCAGTTGGGTCAGCTTCAGTGGAGCTCATCTAGAAGGTTATCATCCGTCTCCCTCTCCCCACCGCCACCATGGATTTAGCTGATGTGCGGCGCTTTATTCGGAAGCTGGCGTTGTTGCCGTTGCTGCTGAAACACTGAGGATCTGGGCTCCCGTGTGTTTGGCTCGGCTTTTCCCAGGTGGGATTAAAAGATGTGACAACATAGTCATCCACAAAGAGGTCAGTTTCCAAGGTAACCGACACCCCCTCTTCTCTCTTTTCACCGCCGCACGTCCCTTTCAGCCGCCGCGTTGTATGGAGAGACCCCTTCTGCTCCCCCTTTTTGTCCTCCTTGCACTGTTTTGGACAGCCATATTTCTACACCTGCTGGTTCTTGGTGGAGTGGGGAGCGTGTAAAGCCTGTGTTGCAGCTTGTCCTTTGGCAAGCTTTACTTGTTTGGCCGCAGCAGAGAAGGTGTTGTTGTGCCGATCTCTCCGTTACTGATGCCATCTTAATCTGTATCATTTTCTGGTTGATCAAGCTCTGATTCATGCCGACGTACCAGCCCGTTCATTCCTTTGAGCTTAGTATTTCCGTGGCCACCCATAAGGACCTCTTTGCCACTGCTACGCGTTTTCTGGGGTGCATTCTGTGCGTCTGCTACTGTACGTTATGTCGAGCGCACACAGGAAATTCTCAATGAAGGAAGGAAATGTTCACGTGTCGAGGGAGACGCATATAAACCACTACTCCGGAAGGAGGCGTTGTGTTTTTTGTTTTTTTTCACTGTTTCTTTGTGATCAGAGTTGTGAGGAGATTAACGATTGCCGAACAAAGTGGAGCACAGCTGAAGGTCACGCGTGGGTTTAGGGCTCTCTCTTTTTCCCTTTTAATTCTCGTGAAGTTTTTTATTTTTTTTCATTTTTTTTATTTTGCACAGAAAACACTGAATACGTGTGTGATTGTTCGTGTTGAGCCGAGAACAGACGCACACTTCTTTTAACCGCTCACGAGACTCGTCTCCCGAGAGAGGGGGTTGTTAAGATTCGAGTGGCGGTCACACTTCTGTTGCTAGGGAAGGTCTCTGAGCAATTAGCCGCACTTTGTAGTGAATGTTGTGTTGATTATTCGGGCTCTGACGGGGCGCCGCAGTCGGGCCACGTGTTGTGCACTACAGACGGGGACTCTGTTTGCGTTTCAAACAGCACTGTGCACCGCGAGTGACTCAAGACACCCAGGGGCAGACTCGACACGCACGGCACAAAGACACAGCCCTAACACATCACAGACCCGGCTCTCTCTGAAGACCCAGTGGCTAAATGGGAGCACATGATTGTGCGTTTGCGTCCTGCTTTTTGCTACCATGAGGGTGACTGTAACAGTGAACAAAAAAAAAAAAAAGAAGAAGAAACAGGGGCTGTGTTTTGCCCTCCGCTTCAGATGGTGTGCACTTCAAAGCACAAAGGGATGCACACTCGGTCCCATGCATATGCATATATACAGAGACACGCGTGTGTCTGGTGCAGTGCTGGAAGCCAGCCAGTGTTGCTTTGTCACTGAAAGCACTTTATTGTGGACCGACACGCTGCCTCCCCTGCACTCTCTCTGCTCCCTACCTTTTTTACGCGCTGCCTCATTTTAATTTTGCAGTGACCCATTTCCACGTGTTTCAGCGGTGCAGGGTTTTTTGCATTTTTTTTTTTGCCCTGTTGCTTTGGCTACTTCGGTGTTGCCTCATCCTGAGCTCCAGTTATCCGTTGCATCAGCGGCGTGTCTCCCGCCGCTGGCAGGGTCCTGACTGAGAGGGAGAGTGCAGTGGACTGGGCTGAAAGTGTGATGGATCGCATCGCATCAGTGGGTAGACTCGGTGATACATCAGCAGCACCATATTAATCACTTTATTGATCATAAGCAGCTCTGGGGCTATTGCGACTCGCCCCTGTCTGGTCAAACAAGAGCCCAGTGTCAAGTTTGATGAAAAGAGCCTCCCTGCGACTCTTTGAAATCGTTTGTGTAAAATAGATTTGGTCGTGTGCCTTGCACTCCTGTGAATAACTGGCCGAGAACATACACAATGTTCAATTATTTCAAGTGCCGCAATCAGAACTCCAAGCGAAGGACAGGCCACGTACAAGGGGATTCTATCTAAAATGGTGTATTTATATAGTAGTTAAACTCTAAAAGAGAAAAATCTTAGCAGAATATATTTTTTTAAATTTTACAATGATTTGTCTGAGGGAATTGTTTCGGATTAGACAAAATTGATCTTTTGATTTATCTTACCTTTCCTACAGAACCTTGCTTTTTGCTCACGTGTCACAAGGTTTGTAATCAAACACTGAATGCAGCACAGTTCACTCAGCACCTTCGTGGGTGTTAAATCTCGTCACATTAGAAATACGGCCTAGGTCTTGAGTCAGGAGATTGCTCAGCATTAATCCTCTTAAACCTCCGTGCTGCCTTGGACACCTTTTCCAACCTTTAGTGGAGTGTTTTTTGCACTGGACGACAATTTCAGCTCAAATTTTTTTTCCCATGCCTTCTCCTTTTTTTCTTTACGGATGACCACTCCTGCTTCTGCTCCACAGCCTTCTCATGTGGGATGTACCAGGCCTCAAATCTTTTTTTCTTTTTTTTTACCATACATGCTCTAAACTCATAAACACATTTCAATCAGATGTCTGAGGGAAGCAACCTTGTGCTTTTAGCAGTCATGTGAGGATAATTTTGAGTTTGAGTTTTGTATATTACTGTAAGACATGCACAGCTGTGGCCCAGGAGCTGGGAGGTTGCATACAAGGGTCCATGTTCCAAAAGGTGCACGCATACCGGCACACAAACAGAGCTCTGCTGCCATTGGTGAGTGCCGGGGTGAATGGAAGACGCTTTAGATAAAAGCAATAGTTGTACTAATGTAAAATATACTATTTTGTTTATATAAACACAGAAAAGCATAGCATAGTGTGCCTGTGGAACCGTATTCGCCTCGGAGGGAAACAGGCAGAACAAAGCCGAACAGAGCACGTGTAACTGATGACCTATGGAGTTTTCTGTTTGGTTTGCGGGTTCGTCGGAGTCTGGTTTATATTGGAGTACTGCTGCTGCTCTTGATCTGTCAGCGTGGAGTCCACATCTCCTGCTGTAAATTGCATTAAAACAGTGGCAGGGGTGCTGTTTAATGAGTGTTTATGTAAGGTAAACAGTGAAAAAGGATCCCTCTCCCGCTCCCCTGCGTTCTCGCTGGTTCATTAGAGAGAAGGCAGGTTGTCTCTCCCAAACACGCACACACATATCATAGCACACGGCTCCTGGTTATGCCCACATATCCTACAGGCCCTGCAAATGAGTTTAAGATCCTTTTTGCAAGCCAATTCTTGGCACATGATGCAGTGTTTTTGTGCGTCTGCACAGGCAACAGTCAAGTTTTCAGATAGTCCGCCCTTGGTATGTACGTGCATGCATCTGTTGTCAACATGATATCCCAGGAATGCCTGAAGGGCCCTCTATTACATCTGGCGCAAAGATCCTCTTGGACTCAAGGATAAACTGTCAAAGGTCAACGGTGATGGTTGCTGTGGCCCATTTTTGGCCACAGTCTAATTTTGACACAATTGGATAGAATAAAACAGAAGACATTGCATATCTTTATTCGAACTTCATAATGTTCTGCCGTAACACTTTTCTGGCGATGATTTAATACGACAACTAGGAACAGAACATGTGATTGTGATCATTTCATTCTTTGTTCGGTTATTAAATCTGTGACACTAATCTCCGGTGCCCCCCCCCCCCCTTCAAACTGTGGTGACTGTAGATCCACAGTGCTGCTGGATTGTAGATTTGTATGTGTAGCATCCACTTTTTAGAGTTTGATGCAGTGGCCACTCGCATGGCTATTAGAATCAGCTTTCACTTCAACTCCTTCGCAGCCGTGCACTGCTGCATGTTTTAGTTGTGAAGGGTTGAATGCTACCATTTTCAACAACAGCTTGACGTGTAATCAGTGGATCATATGATATGATAAGATTTGCTTAATCAGAACAGGTTTCCTTGAGTGCCCTTTTAGTTTTTATAACATCTGCACACTGGAGTGCTAAAACGATTTGATCAACCAATCTAATGTTCTCTTTCTCCCCAAATCAATGTTTTTGGATGCCTATAGATTAATGACTATGACTGTCAGCACTCGGTCAACAACGTCTGGGACGTGTGTTACCGATTGGGGACAATCAGTATGTCACTATGGCATGAGGACCTTTGGAGGGTCATAGCTCTGCTGGTAGCCAGAATCCGTATTAGTGGAAGGGTCAAGCAGTGCTGTAGCGCAGCTCCGTCTGGATAAGAACCCTTGTAGGTTAATCACCAAGGCAGCTGCGTGAATAATCACATGTGCTTGCATGCACATGCATGCATGCCAAGGAACACTCCTACAAACTCAGTACAAACACAACATGTATATGCAAGTTGCACGTATGCCCTCAGTGACCTGCCACCAGTGAGGCAATATTGAACTGTGCATGACTCCCAATGTTTACTTGCCCTCGGCTACCTGTGGGTCTGTGGCTCTTAGCGCTCCACAGCCCAGGCAGGAATGTGGTCCCGATTGAAGCCTTGACCAGACCAACGCGTTTTTGATTTTTTAAGCGCTGTTTAGAGATCCGTTTCGGCAAGATTTATAGAAAGCAGATTCTTTGTTTTCACATGTCATAATGTTTTCCAGAGCCCTGGTAGTGGCTGCAGCAGATGCTCAAGCCATGCTGGGAGGCAATCTGTTGTGCTCTGTGCCGTGACTGCTTAGAACAAGCTGAATGGCTGCAGACTGCCAGAGCTTGTTGAGTCACCTCTATCTCTCTCTCTCTCTCTCTCTCTGTTTCTTTTTCTCTGCATCTCAGGAGGTACCGGAAAGTGGGTCGTTAAATGGCAAAGGCAAGGCACAGATGGATGACACCCACACGGCAGCAGAGGAGGATGAGGGGGAAGAAGGCCACATACCTCATACGCTATCTCCTCCCATCAACCACTCGCTCAGCCTCAACCTGGCCTCGGACCAAGCCGAATGGCCGGCACTTATTAAGAGAGAGCCCGAGCTGGAGCTGACCAGCTTTGCACTTCACCAACATGTATGCTCTTCTGTGACTTTTCACAATGGTGCTGCTGAGAACCTGTCAAAACCAAACGGTGCTAATATGACCGCAGGGTCGCTCTCTGACCTGAAACCTGCATTTAAAAGAACTATGATGGCCCCAGAGCCTCAAAGGACTGTAATCGCTGAGATCCCCGTGGACTCTGCACACAAACCCAAGACTCCTCCGGACGACATATCAGTTCCACGAAAGAAGATCAAGACGAAGGAGCCATGGGTGTGGATCACCGAACAGGCCCCCGCACAGCGGAGTGATGAAGAGGAGGTCTGCGAGGACCCGCTGTCCACGCTGGCGGCTGTGGTGTGTCTCTCCGTCACCGAGCGGAAGGGGCTGGAGGAGAAACTTTTCTGCTCCCGATCCTCCATTCTTCGCCACATCAAAACGGAGCCACTAGATTTGGACTTTGTCAAAAAAGAGCCGGAGGACTCGCAGACTGACTTGTGTGAGAAAAGCACTCCTGTTTTCCTGCAGAGGACTCCCCGGCCTATAAAAAGTGAACCTCCCCCAAGTAACTTGCTACCAAGTGTGCAGTCTTTGGCCGAGAGGAGAAATCTCAGTTTTGATCAGGCTATCGCCATTGAGGCCTTGACTCAGCTGGCAGCTATACCCGAAAGCCCCCTGAGGTCTATTAAAGCCGAAGCTATGGGCGATCACCTCATTTCTACTCTTGCCCCATTCTCGTCCTCCTCCGATACAAATACAAACCTGCAAAAGGCCAAACACTCTTCGGCTATCCCCTACAACAAAGTGTCGGTCATAAGCTCACCACTGCACCAGACATCAGTCATACGCCCTCCGGTGGCCAGACAGAGAAACGTCATCCACTGCTCTCAGGGGACGAACTCAAAGCTGTCTCTGCAGGACCTCTTGAAAGCCAGCTCAGACACCGACAAAGCCCCTTGCAGGAGGACCGAGCAGGGCTTCGGTTGCCATGTCATTAAGTCTGAATGCAACCTTAAAGATCCCAGTGAGGTGAAGTTCATTAAAGACAGGGAGCAGTTGTTTGGGGAGGAAAGGGACAGGTTCGCTAAAGCCAGGAGAAACAGAGACGAGGAGGAGGTGGCTGCTCAGCTGGCGGACCTGGCCTTCATCATCCAGTCCCGACACGGCCAGCAGTCGGAGAACAACCCTCCAAAAGGAACCCCCGTGTCCGCCATCAAATACAACTACAACTCCCAGCTACCCCCCGGTCAGAAGAAGGCGCCCGTGAAAAAAGCAAGCGCCACACCCGCCAAACCCAGGAAGAAGAAAAGTGACGGACAACCAGAGGGAGTCGGCCGCAAGGCCGCGCCGTCAAAGCGCACGCCAAATGGACAGACGCCCAACAGGGGCAGAGGCCAGAAGGTCCTCCCTCAGGGGAAATCAGGCCTTCACCACAAGCGAAACCTGTTTCTGCCTCAGGCTCAAATTGACCTGAAGAGATATTTGGCTGAGGCTCAGGAGGAGAGGAGGCAACTCATCCATCACCCTTACACACACAACGCAGCCCCGGTGGGTCCACAGACACACGCGAGGATCAACCACACGCCATGGTCCCTCTCCAATGGTTCACCCCGCCAACACAGTCCGTGCAATGGCCACGCTACGGGACCACAGCAGGAGCGGGAAAGGCATTTGTTATCTCAGGTAGCTCAGCCCTGCGGTGGGCCGCAACACGGTGCTGATGCTAATACCAGCCCGGCCAGCGCCACTTTCCTCAGCCACACGCCTGGCCACCATGGTCTGGCTAATGGCCTCTCGGGGGCACGGCAGTCCCCTCCTCCAAGCCAACAGGGCTACTACAAGCTGGAGAGGTCGGGACACGTCACTGTCCTGTCCACGACTGCCGACGGGGATCTGGGCTCTGCGGAGTCCACTCCGTCCAAGAACAGCATCAACAGCTTTCTGGAGTCTCCGGGCAGTTTTATGGACACCCCGATCAAGAACTTGCTCAACACACCTTCCAAAAAGCTGGCCGATCTTCCATCCTGTCAATGCGTGGGTGAGTTATAGTCGGCAACATCTGTGTGGGTATCGCATGAGACGCATTCCACGTAATGTCAAAATCTGCTGTTCTTCTACCTCACCCTGACATTCATTTCCTGTTTCTCTTTGACAGTCACGCACACAAACACACACACACATTAGCTGTGTCCTAATTCAAGGGCCAGTTCATGCAAAAGGTGGCTGCATTTCTCATCACAATTACATTTATCTTAAATCAATTATAAAGGTTTTCCTCAAAAAATATCCCAGCATCACAGAAGATTCAAGCTTGTGGCCTGTCTCTAATTGCCATTGTACTATTTTTAATGGATATTTCTACACTCTGTAAAGTTGCTATGATATCTTATAGATTATTATGTTGTTTTTTGTTCCCCCCCCCCCACAGACCAAATCATCGAAAAGGAGGAAGGCCCTTACTATACTCACCTTGGGGCAGGACCCAATGTTTCTGCTGTGAGGGAATTAATGGAGAACAGGTAGAGTCACTAGCAACACTCTGTTTACGCTGTGTGTGTGTGTGTGTGTGTGTGTGTGTGTGTGTGTGTGTGTGTGTGTGTGTGTGTGTGTGTGGGTGTGGGTGTGGGTGTGGGTGTGGGCGTGTTTACTACCAAACACGCGAGCCTGCTGGTCAACCACAGGCTCGGTGGAATGGGGCGAGTCACAACCGTAGAGATTGTCATTATAAGGACACATTAGCTTCACACGTGCACACGCCGTCTCAGCTGCGCACATATACACACAATCCACACAGCATGTTGAAACAGGAAACCCCCTAAAGCTGAGACGATGGGGCCCGTAAACCAAGATGACAGCCTGTTTAAGTCTACTTCAGGTCCATCACAGTCCACCTGACAGACACTCTCAACCCGAAAATGTCATGTCAGCACTTAATGGCTTTTTCGCCCACTAATGCTTTTGTAATTAAATCTATTTGAGCTTTTAGCCTGTACTAAACAGTGTGGACCACTCTGCTGCGCATCTGTGTGTTTTATCCACTTACTGCACTCACACAGTCTGTGCGTTTTATTGATTGCAGGGGTGGACACAAACGTTTGGTCAGTCTCTGACTTTTAGGGTTCTCGATAAACATGTAGGAGGCGGTTTACAAAACACTATATGAAAGTTGTAATCAGCTTTAAGGACGGTTTGTGGTTTATCAATGTACCGCGCGTTATTAAAAAAAATCTCCTAAAAGAAATAATATTTCCACCAACATTTTACCTTTTCGCCATTATTAATCAATTCATTCCGCAGCCTCCACCTAAACACTGTAGGTGATGCTGGAGGAGTTTGAGTTGTTGACTGTATTATAGTGTTATAAATCACACATTCACATATCGCATATCCTGCATATACGTAAAGGGAAACGTTTATTCATGTTGAAGGATGTTGTCTGTGATCAATGACACAACTTGACGGCTTGTCTTATGTGTGGTTTGTATATGTCACAGGTACGGAGCCAAAGGAAATGCAGTGAGGGTGGAGGTCGTTCTTTACACTGGGAAAGAAGGAAAGAGCTCCCAGGGGTGTCCGATAGCTAAATGGGTATGTGGACGTTTCATGTCAGGATTCTCAATATGTCTGTTAGGCCTTTGTGAATCCCACCGTTGTGTACCGAGGGGCAGAGATGACATGTGAGTCATTAACAGATTCTCCCACTTTTTTCCACCCCCATCTACTTATTTCGAACCTCATTCCTTAACCTTGTGCTTTAGCATTTATAAATGTTATCGCTTCGAAAAAAAAAAAACGCTTGTTTTGTTGCATTTTTTAACAGTGCTGTTATAACCTGCCTGTTTTCTGTGTGTCTGTTAACCATCGTGTGACAGGTGGTCCGGCGTGGCAGTGAAGAGGAGAAGCTGCTGTGTTTGGTCCGCCAGAGGCCGGGGCACTTCTGTGACTCGGCCGTGTTGGTGATCCTCATCCTGGCTTGGGAAGGAGTTCCTCGCCCGGTGGCGGACCACCTATACCAGGACCTCACAGAGACGCTTTTTAAGTACGGCTCCCCCACCAGCCGTCGCTGCGCCCTCAATGAAGAGTGAGTACTTGTTGTTGTTTTTTTCCAAAAATACTATTTCTTCCCAAATGTGCTCGCTTCTTTATTCCCCGCATTCCTCTTCATCTCCCCAGTCGCACTTGCGCCTGCCAGGGTCTGGACCCTGACACCTGCGGAGCTTCGTTTTCCTTCGGCTGCTCCTGGAGCATGTACTTCAATGGCTGTAAATTTGCCCGCAGCAAAGTGCCCCGCAAGTTTAGACTGCTCGGAGACGACCGGGAGGAGGTGAGGGGAAACATCCTGGAGGAAATCATCTATTGCTGTCTCTCTTTTTTTTTGTTTTGCCTTGGTTTTAAAGTAATGTGAGAGATTGCTTTGTGTGTTTTCCATTACATTCCCTCCTTAGGTTATTTATTTTGTTTTGAAATCAGGATTAGTTTCTTTTAAGTTGTTAAAGATAAGGTTTGTTGCCTCTCTGGATTTTATTTGCAATAGGCAATTTTAGTTGGATTCAATCATTTCTAAACCTTTTGCCTTCAAGTGGCCTTTGTTGCATATGAAAATCAGGATAGAATCATCTTTTGTTTCACTCTTAAAACTCCCAAATCTATATATTCATTTCAGGAGGAGAAGATAGAGAACAACCTACAGAACCTGGCCAGTGACCTGGCACCGCTCTACAAAAGACTGGCTCCGGAGGCCTTCCAAAATCAGGTATGGAACGTCTAAGAGATTTCCCAGGCTAGTATCGTTTGAATTTGAATCGAATTTCCACCGACGCTGACGTTGACTTTTTGGTTAAGCTTTATTTAGTCCACAATCGTATGACAATGCGGCCCCCCCCACCTGTCATAGGTGGAGAATGAGGAGAACGGGGATGGATGCCGACTGGGGAAGAGGCAGGGGCGCCCGTTTTCTGGGGTCACTGCCTGTGTGGACTTCTGCGCTCACGCTCACAAGGACACTCACAACATGAATAACGGCAGCACTGTGGTAAGCCAGCAATGACTGTGACACCATGTTGTCTGCGCCTCATCCAAACGCACACCCCCAGACAAAGGTCCCTGGTTCTAGTTTTGGTTCAACGTATTGATCGATTGATTGAACATGCTCCACAGTGTGGTTCAACAACTTTCCTCTTGTCCGTGTGCTTTTCAAGGTTTGCACTTTAACCAGGGAGGATAACCGCGCAGTGCGCAGCATACCAGAGGATGAGCAGCTCCATGTGCTGCCACTTTACAAGATCTCAGACACGGATGAGTTTGGCCGCATTGAGGGCCAGTGGGCCAAGATCCGAAGTGGTGCTCTGCAAGTTCTGTCTTCTTTTCCCCGAGAGGTGAGGGCACAAGAGAGCAGCTATTGCTCTCTATTGCTATTTTGTTTTGCTTTCCTAACTGCACTGTAAGAACTAGAGTCCTGTGTTGCGAAAGTGATTTATTTTTTTTGGTTCTATTCACCAGGTGCGTCTACTGGCCGAGCCAGTGAAATCCGCCCGTAAGATAAGACAAGAAGCGCGTGTGAAGGCTCAAGCTGAGAAACTGGGCAAGAAGCTCGGGCTGACTCCTCTTACTCCTGGAAAAGTGAAATGTGAAACCCCGAACAAAGGTAGTAAATTCAATCCTCTGGTCATGCTATTGATTTTCTTTTTTAAAAGCAAAGAGTCAAGTGTTTCCACGTGTATTTTCTTCATCTGCAGAGCAACAGGGCTACTACAGCTCATACAGACTCCCACCCAGTCCTGCCAGTGTTGGAAAGTGTCCGCCAGAGAGGAACCAACACAGCACTTACAGCCAGAGCGCCGGCAACTACCCCACCCCAGTCCCCCCACAGAGGGAGGTCATCTGCCCCAACCGCCCCATCCTGCCTGGCCTCCCGTTTGGACAGAACGGCTCAGCTCTCGGTTATAGGACAATGAGTGACGGAGCGAATGGTTACTCTCCATCATCTGGAAACCAGAATCTTCAGTCCGATCGTATACCTCCACATAATGTCCTTAGTGACTACCCCTCCCCTTTTAAAACTGAGCCCAACGAGGTGCACTGCTCCCCTCTGCACAGGCCCTCCCCCAGCGGGAGTGCTCCCCCACCCAACTCCTTCTCACCGAGACCTACCTCCGAGGGCCTCTTCAGCCGGCTCAACGGACTCCACGGTTCAGCCGGAGATGTCGCGGCAGAGGCCAGGGGTCACGGCCTCCCTCAGCTCTCATCTCTCACCCTACAAAGTCCCCAACTTGAACCGGAGGAAATTAAACAGGAAGAGGTGTGGTCGGACAGTGAGCACAACTTCCTGGACCACGACATCGGCGGAGTGGCTGTGGCGCCGTCGCACGGTTCCATCCTGATAGAGTGTGCACGGCGGGAGCTCCACGCCACCACCCCGATCCTCAGGCCCGACCGCAGCCACCCCACCCGCATCTCCCTCGTCTTCTACCAGCACAAGTCTCTAAATGAGCCGGGCCACGGGATGGCCATGTGGGACGCCAAAATGGCCAAGAGGGAACGGGAGAGGGAGGAGGAGGCTGAGAGGCTAAGGATGGAGGAAAGTATGGGGAAGAGCGGCAACGGCGCTGGAGGCGTGGAGCTGGAGACGGGGGAGGGCACAGAGACGATGAGGGTCACAAATGTCCCCACGCGCCAAGCATGGACTCTACCCAGGGACGGGGTCATCACCATGTCCCCGTACGCTCTCACTCAAGTGACGGGACCCTACAACCGCTGGACTTAGTCAACATGTTTCAAGCACACCCAGAGCAAACCCCGACACCCCGTGCTTCTGCCTTACCTCAACCAACTTCAAACCGCTACTCCCGTTTTTACGTTGTTTTCATTGTGCTTTTTTTAACACCCCTCTGCTCACTTTGTCCTTCTTCTTGTTCGCCTTCAAAGTGATGAAGAAGACCAAAGTTCGGTGGCTTTTTAACTGTGAGTTTTCGGTGTTGGTTTTTAATATAAAGATACGGTGCTTCGAAGCATTTTAAAAAGGCGTTTTTAAACTGGTTTTATATACATAATTAAGAACAAAACAAGATGTGATTATTTATTGGGATCATCACGATTTCTATTTAAAGCCTGGTGTAAGCCTGTTTACTGCAAAATGTCTATGATAACCTGCATAATGTGTTGAGGCCCAACATTTACGTGTTAAAGTAGGACTACGCTCTTCATTTCAGCCAATAGTTCTCATTTTGCAAGAGGAATCGTATTGGCTTCCACATTGGTGCCATTCTCACTGTAACTTGTGTTAGGCTCACTCATTACACAGCATAATATAGGAAACCAGACTAATACCGTGCATATATTTACTACAGAATGTCACATGTAGCACTGTGCTTTTCCTTCTGCTACCGCTGACTTCTGCTGGCAGTCGAGGAAAGAAGTGCACCTCTTTGGTTTGTTGTTTCGTTTATTTTTCTCTTGGTCTGGATGTTTTGTCTCTTATTCACAGATGTGTATGGCATATTAAGAAGCACTTTTTTTTATTTTCCTAAACTTAACTTGAAAGGGGTCCCTATCTTTAGGCCTGAGTATGTATGTACAGACAGATATATATATATGACAGTTAAGCATGAACCCTTTATTTTTTACAGTTCTCCTGCATTTATTGGATTGGCATCCATGGCATATCTATATCTATATATATATAGATATATATATATATATCTAAGGAAATTCGAATCTCAGAGCCTAATTTGGAATCATGAAATGGTGCAACAAGGTGCTTATGATTTTTAGCACTTAACTAATGTCCACCCTCTGAAAATGGAATACAAAAGTTTCCCGTAGAGCATGTCTCTGATTATAGGATTTCAAGGACTCACTGTATATTTCATGGTGCTAATGAGACGTCTATTTCTTCTTCCTCATTAAGAAATCACTCAAATGTCAGACATGTTAACAAAAGATGACCGTTTTTTTTTATATCCCTTCTCTGAATTTCCATGCAAAACTGTGTCAGCCAATGCTAGATATTCAGATTGTTTTGCTTTTTCTTCCTCCTCCTCCTCCTCCTCTGCTTTCGTGGAAAAACCACTGAAATATCAGAACCCACTCAGACATTTGCCTAAGACGATTTGGGGTGCTGGACCCTTGTGAAGACTTTGTTTACAATGAGCTTTTTACAGGGTCTGAATCAGGGGGTTGGTGTCAACTCCTGGTGAATCAGGTTTTTTTTAAAACATTGAAATAGAAGCTTTTCATCGATGAAATGTCAGCACAACTGACCTTTTAATGATATTCACTCAAACACTGGTGGTATAACATTTCCTATGAGGATTTTTTTAAACTTTTACACACACTTCCTCTTGGTGCTAATAGGACAGTATGTCAATGTACATGCATTTGTGTAACCTGATTATATTTTGAGCAGTGATGGCATGGTGCTTATTGCAAACTCAGCATGCACTGATCTATGTTTCAGGACAAAGGTAGTTTAATCATTTTTCTGGACGATTACTGGCAGAAACCAGACAATGGGTTTGGTATATCACTTTTAATCTTGTTTTCAAGTATTTGTAAAGAAAAAAGGCGAATTATTTTGCAAATTTGAATCCAAAAGCTCAAATGTCTTCCACGTATACAAACCAACCCTGCAGCGGTGATCAAAAATAAGGCCACATTAAACTGAAATGAATGTAAACCGTTTTTAAAACATTTGATGTAGACAGACCTTTTCTAAAACATGACAAGACCAAGTTACAGGCTTAAATGTTCATTTCCATCTACTGTGTGGGACACTGTCCACATTCGAGGTATTTTTTATCAGCAAGGAACTAACAACTAGCACCAGCATTCAGAAATCTGTAAAGAAAAGAAAAAAAAAATTAATTAGAAAATGTGTAAATATGTAGGTGAACCATATTGTTTTTACTGTATTGTTAATGGTGTTTAGACAATGGATGATCTTGCTTATTTTGAAACTGAAATACTGTATGTTACTGAAAGTATATCCAGTTTAGACTTGAGAGACTAAATTTAGCATTCCTTCGGTGGATGGCTGATCTCTTTCGGGATTGTGAAAATAAAGTGATATTTATATTTTGGACCTGATCATGTTGCCCCCTGGCCTCTGATTTACTGTTTATTTTGTGAAGTGTGTCTGGGACAAAGGTAAAACGCTGTTCAATCATTTAATGGTTATATTCAAGGGCTTTTTAAAATAATGAATTATCTGACAGTTTGTGCGACACATGTACTGACATGAAGTAGGTTGACCTGTTTTTAAAAGGGCAATCGTCACATCATTTTCAGTTTTTTTTTTTTTCCTCTTCTTAATATTTCTGAATATCACACAGTAGCGCTGTGTGTGACTCACCTCTGGGGCATTACAATCAGGTAATTTTAGGCTTTGCCCTCATAGAGACTGGAGATTAATCACCATTTGATGTTGCACAATTTCCCTTCAGAACTATTAATATGATGTGATGACGTCAAAATTGACATCATTTGCTACTGACCCAGTGAGGTGACCCACTTTAGTTAAACAAATACCACAGAGCATCAGTGGAGTCAGGGCTATAGCAGAGCAGTACCAATGTGTACTGCTGGATCTGGGAAGTTGTCTGCACTATAATCTATATGTTTGTAAGTAAACGGAGGATGAAACCGTCACTGCACACAAATGAATCGCACTGTATCAAACCGATTTTTGAAATAGTTTAAATGCGATTCTGAAATGATTCCGAATGAAAACCCTTATCTCACCTTGACGTCATCTCGCCATTTTAAAGTTGACATCAGAATAAACAACAAAGTTATGTCACAATCAAATGTGCGTGCGCACATAAAAAAGAAAACATACATACGAGCCAAACATCCTGGGGGTAAACATGTTGCAATAAGACCTGGCAGCAG
>JAFBJU010001062.1:580288-613157 GCA_016785305.1 Colistium nudipinnis
ACACACACACACATATTTCTGATGGAGATGTGTCTCAGGTCTTTCGAATTTCTCCCTGTCAACTACATCGCCTAAAACACTACGTGCAGGCTGCATGTACTCTACGTGTAGTGTAAATGTGGACACATTTCTTTCCATTGTAATAGTTTTATCATCATCTTATTTGTACATGTAATATTTCAACTTCCGACTGACTGTCTGCATTATTACCTGCACATTTCCTTGTGGCGGAACAAGTAAACAATAATTCTTATCTCATTTTCTATGTCGATGCACTGTATGTGTGTGTGATCCACGCCCAGCTCCGCTCAGGGACACGTTCAAATAAAGGTACTCAGGTGCTGTCACTGAGTGCCAGTAGTAACACAACGCAGTACAAAAACGACGCATTTGGCGTTGTTGTCTGTGGGTTATACGCAAACATCAGAAGAGATTTGATCTGCTCCGCCGCCCTCCGGGGTTCAATGGGTCCCACCCTGGCATGGGCCCAGGCGGCTTCCGTAGCACCGTGAGTAGTCGGGGAGTGACGCAGAGGCGCCGAGCGGCCAGAACATCTCTACCGTCAAGATGGCGACATCGGAGCCGGTAAGACAGACAAGAGAGAGCTTGGAAAAAACGGCCTGACTCTGTGGAAACATCATCCACGTCCTCCGTGAATCGGTCGACATGTTTGTTCGGAGTCGAATCTTTGATAGGGCCTCGGGTTTTTTTTTTCTATCGGAGTGCGGGAGTTTTTCCACAGCCGGCGTGGATTGGCCGTTAGCACAGTTAGCATGTACAGCGGTGTGATGCATCAGACTTTGTTGGCAGGGGGGGAGAGAGACACTCGTTCATTCAAACTCCGCTCGCTCACGCTTTGATCTGCTTCCACGCGAATCTACGTGCGTTTTTTCGTTTTGTTTTAACACACCGTCAGTAGCTGTAAATGTTCCCACTGGAAGATGATTGATTCGATTTTTGACAACCTGGACACGTGTGTCTCTAGCTTGTAGCTAGCATTGCGCGTCTACTAAAACGAGTGCTAGCAAAAACGTTAACATACCCAACTGTAACGTTAGCTTCGATTTTAATTAACCTTTGTCTTTTTATTGTTTGCCCCCCCCCCCCCACCTAAAGCTCCCCCCGACCTAAAGCTCTTTGTTTGCTCTGAGCTGTAAATGGTTAAAACGTTGTCATTGAAGATCTGGACTGTACTCTCAGATATTCAAATGACATCGTGTGTGGTATGTGATAGTTTGATATAGCTACAAATAATTGCAACGTGAACACGACTGTCCGTCACGTTGCATTTTATTTAGCTGTGGCGAGTCATGCCCGTCGCATGTGATGACGAATCTAATACTGTGAAACCAATTTATCAGAACCTGCAATCGATCGACAGAACAATACACGAATAAGATAAGAAATAATCGATTTAACCCCTCTGTCCAAAATGGTGACAGAAAAGAAAGCTCGTCTTCTCAACCAATAGCATATGTTGAGCTTTGTCTTTCACTTTTTTCAGTAAATTGAGTGGAATGATAACATAACGTTAGTCCAGTTGGTTTTTATTTCATTTTTTTTTCAAATCATTTCTTTTGATCCGTAGATATGTGATGGATAATTTTTTCTTGCATTTCCAGGAAAGAATGATTAATAGACAACATTATTATTATTATTATCCTACCTTCATACATGTCATCAATTTGCTTCATCTAGCAATGTATCATGACACTGGTCAATGCAACTCTCAAATATCTTATTGTGTCAAGGCTGTGTCAACTATGATGTGTGTGTATATATACATATTTATTTCGAAGTAATGTGATGATTTTGTGTCTCTCTACAGAAAGCACCTGAAACTGAAGATCAACCGACTGAAGCACCAGTTGTTGCCAATCCTGAGTCTTATATCAAACATCCCTTGCAAAACAGGTGAGAATGGGGAAAAAAAAAAAAAAAAACTGCTGCTGCTGTTTTCTGCAAGATTTCTGCCAACATTGAACAAAGTATTCATCGGTGGAGTTTGGGACAACACTGACTGCTGTATTCAATGTATCGAACAGTCTGTAGGGTGTCGGAGGAATCCAGTTGCACATACTCACTTTTTGGGCCCAAATTCTGGCTCAAGATGGATAAAGGAATGTTACAAGGAACTAATTGGAGCCAGGAAATGATGGAACGCAACATTGAGGGAATACCTTCGGCCTGTAACAAGCTATCCGTCCATTTCCCTGTGTGTTCAAATATTCGTTTAAGGAAACATTAGCACACGGTTTTTGAACTCACACGGAGGTCATTTTTAAACGTTGCGTGACTTGTAAGTTGGTCACTGCCTGGAGTTTAATGGCTCGTTTTCAAGTTTTAAGTCAAATGCGGGGTTCCGCTTGTTACACTACGCATTGGTGTTGTCATTGTTGCTCACCATGTCCTTTTGGCCGTGCACCTATTCAGGAGCGCCGTACAGTTGGTTTTGGGAAATGCTGAATAGTTCACTTCCTTAGTCAATTTCTAGGCCATTCTGTGTGTTCAGTGCAGCGTCAGAGGTTGACCAGCTCTGTTGCTCCATTCTGACCCACGCTATCTTGACATTCTTGTGTATGGTGCCTAGATTCGATTTCTACATATTGCGGTTCAGTTATTCCATCGTGATCCTTCCACTGAAACGCCTGTTCAGGCGTGGTAGGTTCCTTTAATCCAATACACTTTTTGGCTAGTGAAACCGTAATCTCTGAGCCATAAACAGCCCGTTTCCATGGAAATGTGCCGACAGTTCCAAAACCCACATTTATTCCCCCACCTTTAATAGTGGACGTCTCAGTGGGGTTATTATCACTTATGTCAGGTCTTACTATTGTACATGCATACATACACATAACAGGAAGTGTTTTAAATCATGTTGGCCTTGTTATAAATATGAATAACGGCACATGTGGTCAAATCACTTTCTCAAATCTCGACTCCAGCCGTTAGCCGGCCTGTTCCTTGATGAATGACTGTGTGAGTCCAATAAATGTATTTGTGCGTTTCGAAAAAAGTTTGCTTTGTTTCCTGAAGGCCGTCTCTGATCTCGAACAGGCTGCTCAGCTCTGTGCTCTCGGTTTATGCAGACATAACGATCACTTTCGAGTTTCAAGTCGTCCAACACGATGTTCACCTGGCACCGAAAATAAAGAGGGAAACGAGCAACTGCTATTTCTCAGTGTGAAGTAGACGCACCACTGCTTCTCTCAGCCACTTTATCAATCCTGTAGTCTCCACACTTGTGTTATACTTAAAAACGTTAGCCCACCGAAAGCGTCACTAGCTGTACCAGTGTTGGGTAATCCAGGACCACACCCACGCCTGAGGGGGGGGAGAAAGGGTTAACCTGATTAGGTTTTTTTTTAAACTCTTTGAATTGTTCCATTACACAGTCCATACTCTGGCTGAATTTAGTGGCATTTGAGAAGCAGGGCTCCTGATAAAGCCGTCGCTGGCTTGATCTACCTTCTGCATCGTTGGTTTACGTGTCGCGGCATGTGTACAAACCGTGTCCTCGGCTGGGTTCACTAGAGTCGTGACGACTCTTGACTCCACCCATGTGCAGTTTTACCCTCTGATTTGGCTTTGTTCCGTTTATTAGTGTCTGTGTTTATGGCCCATGGGTCTGCTTGATAGTTGGTTGGGGCTGGGGTGGGGGGGGGGGCACAGGGTTCAGCCGATGTCCTCTCATTACCCCCATCCCTCCCCTACTCGCCCCTTCCCCGGGAATAGATGAAAGAATAACAGTGCTCGTCACAAACAAAGGCTGGTAGTGTAGTGCTTCTGACGGCCGGTGTTCTCTGTTCTCTTGCATTGATATGCTTGCGTTGTAACTGGCTGTTGTGTTCTGTTGTGAAATTGGGTGTGTGTCTTTGTTATTAGGGCTCTGGCTTTGTGTTTCACACAAGCTCGCTTCCAGCGAATGCATTTTTTCCCGTACGTTTTGGGAATATTACAGGTGTATATATATATATGTTTTATCATTGCAAGATTTCTGTAAACTAAAGACATCATTGTACAGTCCTATGGGAGCTATAATTACAATAACAAATGTACTAATAATAACGTTGTGTTTCCCGTCTTTGACGTTTTCAGATGGGCCCTGTGGTATTTCAAGAATGACAAGAGCAAAAGCTGGACAGAGAACCTGCGTCTCATTTCCAAGTTTGACACAGTGGAAGACTTTTGGGCGTAAGTTTTCTCGAATTCTTCTGCAGTGTAATTATGATTGTCTCACTTTATACAGGTACTACGTTTCTGAAGAATCCGCAAAATTACGTTTATTTTACTCAATACACATGGACACAATAAAGGGCTATCGGAAGCCCTATTCATTTGCACAATATAACATTTGTTTTGCTATGTTGAAAATCCCATCAGACCGCATGATTGGGCCACAACTCTTCTGTTTGTGTACGTCTTCCTCGGTTGTCTGCACCTCAATCATTGTTTGTGTGTCTGTATTGCATGGAAAACGAACAGTTCTGAACCATTAGCCTGCCAACACATACATCACAGATTTCTTCGATTTAAGCACGTGTGTTGGATACAGGCTCAGTTTGCACTCTTCTATGTACCTTTAAGTCTGAACAATGTCGGACTCGACTGAAGAAAATGTTATATTTTGCATTTCTCACAGATTATACAACCACATACAACAACCAAGTAAACTGGGCTTTGGCTGTGATTATTGCTTATTTAAGGTAAGGATTTGTTTCTCTCGAAGTAATGGTTTGTTCAAGGATTATGCCGTCTTCTATTCTCTGCCGTTTGAATGTATGCGGCATGTAAAACGACCAATTTGAGCGGCCCGGGACAAACGTCTCGGTGCAAATTCATAGTAATGTTTCCACAAAAACACTCCGCTGCTGTGTTTTTCTATGAAGTATTCAGTCATCGCTTCACTCTTGTGTGCTAGGATGGTATCAAGCCGATGTGGGAGGACGATGGGAACAAGCTGGGAGGTCGGTGGCTGATGACTCTCAATAAACAACAGAGACACAACGACCTTGACCGCTACTGGATGGAGACGGTAAAACCGCCGTTTTCATTAAGCAGCTACGCAAGCCTACACTTTCCAGTTTTTCCAACCACAAATGATGGCCGATGTAGACGGCGAATAAGGTGTCATTCTTGTAATATGTCCCGTTTTGTGTGTTCGCCAGCTTTTGTGTTTAGTCGGTGAATCGTTCGACGCGGCCAGCGAAGATGTGTGCGGTGCCGTGGTCAACGTGAGACCCAAAGGTGACAAAATAGCCATCTGGACGAGCAACTGCCAAAACAGGGACGCCATCATTACGATAGGGTAAGTGAAGCAAACTCGCCTTGTTGGAATGGCAAAAAAAAAAAATGCATAGACTGGTGAACAGCAAGCAGCTAACCACTGCATGCAGACACGGAGTTAGTTGACACACACCGCATTCACGCGTCTCCTATCTCGTGTCTCCACAGGACACAATATAAAGAGCGTCTGAGCATCCCCACCAAAGCCATTATCGGCTATCAGTCGCACGACGACACATCCAGCAAGAGCGGGTCCACCACCAAGAACATGTACTCCGTCTGAATTCCCCCAAACAAGCCCCGTTTCAACTTGCTGTAGATTTAAACAATTGACCAATCCACATCATCACATTAATCTTTTTTTTTGAGTTGTCAACAACTGTAGTGTCATTTCCTTTCACTGAAAAGAAAATTGTTCCTAGTGTGTACCGTTGGAGCTGCCCCCAACATGAGATATGCGTGGAGCAGTTTTCATAAACGGAGGAGCATTTGGGCAAAGATGTTATATGTGAACATCAGCTAGGGAACGCAAATTATTTTCCTTTCTAGAATTGAAAATGAACGATACCCGTGACCTCCCCCTAGCTTAGATGAGACCACGCTTCTTTTTTTCACCACATCATGGCTTTAAGTTGCAAAAAAAAAAAGGGGGGGGTTTCTCGATGATAGGGCCTTGTGTTTTTCTCGTGCTGACTTCTCGCTCCTTACAATAAGTGCTTCTCACCTCACAGGAAAAGATAGTAGGCAACATACCCCTTCACAGAACAAAATTTTAAGGACCATTTTAACTTGATTTATCCAGAAGTGTTAAGCATGAGGTGGACTTTCAGACGCACTAGTTTGAAGAATCTACAGTATCTTAAAAGGTTTGTAAAAGCTGTGGTCACACTCCAACGTGTAGGGTTTGGATTAAGGCCACTCAATGTTTCAGCCATGCTGGAATTGTGGAACATTGCTTGTAGTACTATTTGAGCTTTTTTTTTTTTTTTTTTTCTTCTTCTTATTCTTCTTCTTCTTCTTCTTCCCCTTACATTTATTTATAATGTATGCATTGCAGTTGAACTTAGTTGAAACAACCATGAAACGTGTGTTTTTTTTTTTTTTCAATTTGTTTTTTCTCTTTTTTTGTTATTGAGGTTCATAATGTGGACTACTGCATATAGAAGACATTTTTTACAGTGTACCATACAGTAAAGATGCTGACAGACTTAGGTGTGCTTTTCACTGTTTTTCTTCCTAACAAAAACTGTAGATAATGACGCACTCCTCTCTTGGATGATGCGAAGGAAAGATGATATTCATTGTGAAATGACTGCTCATAATGTATCTTTATTATCTGTAATTCCAGGATGTATATTACCTTCTTTCAAGTAAAGGTTAAGTGCTTTGCATTAAAACCAGTAACTTGTTGCCTCGTTTTGTCAACCTACAGTTGCGGTGTCTGCAGTGTTGCATTGACTTGGATTAAAAAAAAAATAAAAAAATGGGACTTTAATGTGCAGTAACGGATTTTTGCCACATGGGGGCAATGGGCTGTCAACACCCTTTTAAATAAGATTGCATTTAATTCGTTGGCGTCCTCTTTGAGCTGTACATTTTGGTGTGAAATTGAAATTTCAAAAGGAGATGACCTGTGGGACACGAAAAGGCTGAGACGGCATGTAATCCAGCATTACAAAATACCACCAGCATGTTTCCTTGTCTCATTGCTCTCATGTCAATCTCAAAAGCTTGGCTGTATTTGACTATGCTGTGTGGCCATTTGTTCGTATTTTATCTCGAATGAAACAACCAAACGTGCTCCAACATTGGCTCCCGTCGTTTTAATGAGGGAACATTTCAAGGCCTTCAAGTCAGAGACTTTCATTCAGGTACTCCCGCATTTCACACTGAAATAGTTTCACAGACCACGCCTAAGAAAACGTTGAAATGGAAAGAACACAACAACATTTTTTGTGGTTGATGTCTTTCCATTACAACGGTTGCCCGCTCAGGGTTTTCCCTTCTTGTTTTTGGTAGACAATGACTTCAGACACATTTTTCCAGATTTGCCACCGAGTCATCCAGTCCGACAGGATTTTTGTGCTCTTATAGGAACTGTAATCAATAAAACGAATATACAACGTCCCCCACCCTTCTGAACCTTACGTTCCAATCTGTGAATCTGGTCATACTTTTATTTAAGGGCCAGGTATTTAGATTCATTAAACAACCTCGATGTTAAGTTGCGAGGTGATTTTTAGCTTCGTTTAAATTGGACCTGATGAGGAATTCTTAAATCATTATGATTGTGTCAAAATTCAACAAAAGGGTATAGCACAAAAAAACAATCAACCTAATGTCAATGAGGCCTATCACAGTGTGTTACTTAAGGTTCATTGTTCTGTGGCAACAAATCAATACCCTGTGTCAAAAAAAAAGCCACAATATGGCCAATACATTTTGTTCATTTGCAGTGCAAGCTGGTTTGGCAAGCTTTCAATAAATAAGTAAACTTTAACTTTCAGAAAAAATAATAACAATAAAAAGTAAGAAAAATAATAATAACAGGAAATCAAGGAATTTTAGGCAATAGTAGCCAGAGGAAGAAATGTGCATAATCCATGTCAGCAGTGAAAGAAATGATTAGTTCCCCTTTTAAAGTCCAACCGCCGTCTTTACTGATGTCTTAAATCATCGCTCTGTCCTCGCAGTGACCCCGGCATCCTTGTATCAGGACATTTTTATCATCAAAGGCTTTTCCTCTTCTCTTTGGCTGATCAGGTTTGAAAGCATGAAGGACGAGAAGTAACTGAACTCCACCACGTAGCTGAGCTCAAACAACTCCAGGTTGACACTGACCATCCACTCAAACACGGCCGACAAGTGAACGTAGAAGCGCTCGGTCTGGGCGAACATCGCCGTATCTGAAGGTTTTCAGGTTAAAGATGGTGAATGATCACTCATAAACAAACAAAAAAAAAACATCAGGGTACATCAGGGTACCAGAGTGCTTCCCCAGATCGAAGTTTGCGTTCCTCTAGTTTTCCCACTATGACAGTGCAGTGAGTATATGTTGATTTGTGAGGAAAAGCTTCTGCCACTACTTAATACACAAAGCAGTGTGTGCTACAGACCAGTGTGTATATGGATTGTGTATTCTGTCTTTGGCTAATCCATTCATTCCCGTGGAGGTGTCAATCAACAGCTGATCTCAACGCGCTGTCTAGATTGATATTTAACCTGCGACTCCTCCAGTAGACCGCAAAAACTGTAAAACAAGCAGCTGCGGGTTACAGGAGAATTTAGGTCCAAGATTGACGTGGCTTAAAAATGCCATTAATACTTATCTACTTCACTCGAGTTGGACTGCGGCGGCCTATCCCACTTTGTAAACAAAGCTGCAGATTGGATCCAAATACAGCAGCTGGCCTTTGTCACAAAAGGCATCACTGCCGGGGGTATAGTGTTGACATTCTCTGCATGAAGCCACACCAAATTGAACCATATCAAGTTTACTACCATCCAGCCACAAGAAGGCACTTTGTTTAACTCCCAGGTTTATGAAAGGATACAGCAGATGGTTAGAATGATTTGAAGCACGGTGGAGACGATGCGCAACGGGTAGAGGATCTTTTCGTATCCCGTGAGCACACACTTGCCGGTCAGCAAGGTGAGCAGGCAATTGTAGAAGCAGATGCACAGGAAGCTGATGGCAGCTCCGAAGTAGTGAAGGAATGAAAGGAACATTGGCTGTGGGGGAGAGTCAGCAATGATCAGGTTAGATACATGAGCAGATGGTTGAAATCAGGGGATAGGGATTGTTACAAGGATTGTTAAATATGTGGATTTATATATATTCAGCATAGTTATACAGATTATCTGTATTACTGATTGTAGATTATCTCCGGGGGTTGGAGTAAAACAAAATACGTGTAAAGTACAAAATAAGGCAAGTTATATCAACTGGCTCCTGTTCACGACTGTTTAACCCCCTGGTAACCAACTTTGGTAATAAGTTTTATGATGCAGAAAACCGGTTGTGGGTTTATTTATTAACATTTAAGGCTGATCTCGAAATTTATTTCTGCAGCACTCTCCCATTGGTGTGTGTGCCCACGCATCTTTCTTTTTTTCTTTTTTTTCCCCCTCCACGTCCCTTGTGGGGCTCTGTAGTTTCAGTTGTAACTATTATTTTAGCTTTCCAGCTTTATTGTTACCATAATGACTGACTGTTCTGTGACATTCTCGTTTTATCTCACTTAGAAACAATTTGTGCCCTTGACATTGTGATTCTGACACAAGAAAAACAAACCAAGCAGGAATTGCAGGACTTACATTGCAGTTTCCAGCCGCAAATGACCCCATGGCTGCTACCACACCAAAGGCAAGTGCAATCTTGCTCAGCATGGAATGGCATGTATGTCTCTCCATGACATGGGCATGGTGAAATATACAGAACAGCAGAACTAAAGGGGAGAGCATAGTTCGGGGCCTATAAGACACATGCATCCTATCATGCATTGAATATGTTAAGTTATGCAGTATGTGTTTGGCTTTTACCAGGTAAACTCACATAGAAAGGATCCAGCGTTGATTGTGGCCGTAAACAACGAGTTCTCTGGTGCGTTTGCTCCACTTGAGCTGAAATCGTACAAATTGTTCAGATAGTTATGTCCCACGATTGGTTTACGGTAATTATAACAAAAAAGATTAAATCAAGACGTAACTAAATAAATACTATATTTTTACCTTATGGTGGGAACATAGCAACATCCAGTGGTATAGTTCCTTTTGCAGTACTCATTACCATCCCTGTGAGGATGGTAATAATGTTTTTGTTACACGTCCAAATGTTGATGGTCCCATTTTTACAATAATGATAAAAAAAAAAAAAAACTTACCAGTCACTGAGGGAGCAGACGTGATTGTTGTATAAGGCTAGGCCATATCTGTATATATATAAATATAAATATATATCAAATAGATCAGAATAAGATATAGATGAATGGGAAATCACTTTCCAATGGCAGTATTATATTTTTTGTATGATTGTTATGCCGTAAGAGTTTCATCAAAAACACATCTTCCGCGTCAATCTCTGGGATTTCAAAATGCAACATTTTCTCACTCTAAAAACCAGATGACATCAACGAACCATCACAAAAAAAAAGAGAATGATTTCCCATGAAGAAGAGCATTAAGCTACTCAGTCTAACACTAAAAAAGTTGATGATAAACCAGGAGAAGGTAAACCAAAAAAGGAAATCACTGCAAGTGGTCACTGATGTCTAACAGAGATGAACAATTACACCACAGGAAAACACTTTGATTTAAACATATGCTTGTCCTGGTTTAAATAGCAAACATTTGAACGATATGGTCCACTGTCATTTTCTGGTCTGTCTGCTGTGCGCACCTTGCAGCGGACCAAACAAGCTTGGTCACATTTTTATGGACGTCCCTTTCATAAACGGCTGTCACAAACTGCCGGGAGAAGGGGATTTTTCTCAAGCGTTTCAATTAAAATGCGGCTCCGAGGTGCACGCTCACGTGGCAGTACGCACATTTAGAGCTAAGACGGTGTAATAAAAGCATAGGAAAACAACAACGACAGGTAGATTGGTTCTTTTTAACCGGTTCAGGTGCATTTTTTGGCATTACGAGCCCTGAGATGTTTACTGACTCACTTAAGATGTCCGTAAGGTCAAAGGAGGAAGGAGAGAGCTTCTGATTGACTTACACACTCCATGTTCCAAGGAATGATGTCAGGGAGAGGACGATGGGGAAAATGATCCAGAGCATTGTGTCTTGATTTTGAGGGAGGCGAAGGGTTTTTTTCTCACGTCCCGGTGCCTTTGGAAACTCTCGAAAGTAGACCTCTGGCGGCGTCGGTGGAGTCCTGGTGGAACCAGCCTCTTCACTGTACGGCAAGATATTATCAGAGACAAATACAGTTGTAATCCTGTGATTTGAGGTGTGGTTCAGGTCCTTCCACCCGACAATTGTGCATCTGTAAAGCTGTCTCACGTCATTCAATGTACATGCTGCCTTCCCAGAGAGTCACTCTTTATGTGCCACTCCTTGGAAGCAACACCTTCTTATGTCAGACGCAATGTTGGGAAACATGGGGTTGGCCTTTCTTTTTTCTGAAGTGACTCAACGGAAGGCTTTTATCTTGAATCAGCCACTGCTGCTGACTAGGGATTTGAAATATGAAATCCGACATAGTTGTTTTGTTTTTGTTATTGTTTTTTTTGTGGGGGGGGGATATATTTGGAGAGGAAGTTTTGGACTCAGAACAAGGGGGATTAACGCAGATATTCAGATATCTATAAGAATAAATATAACATTTCTGGGATTTATGGTGCCAAAGATGTTTTTCACATGTTGTAGGTTGATAATTAGAAACTATTGGCTTTATTCTGGGCTAACCCTAACCCACATCACCACAGGAGTTGACGTCACGGTTTCGTTATATGAAAAGAAGCAGAAGAAGAAGAAGAAGAAGAAGAAGCAGCAGCAGTAGCATCAGCATCATCATCATCATCATCATCATCATCACAGCCTCCATCGGCCACACGAGGTCCTCGTTTTCAAAACAAACAAAATGGCGGCGCACTTGCGACGGGGTCTTCACCAATTATTACGAGCAAGAACTAAGGCCAGCATTAGGTTTGAACTACTACATATGCGACACATTGTTGTATGGCTTTAATGTGATCATGCTTGATGTTAGAGTAAAGCTTAAACATGTTCGCGTCGTGTTGAGGTGATGCTTTCAGCTAGCTAATCAGCTAATATGCATACTGCGACACGAGGTAAATGTCACTGATCCCATCCAAACATGAACGGTGTATGAAAGAGTCGAAAACGCATGTTTCCTTCAGTTTGGTTAGTTTTAGCCACCAGATAGTCCTGAATTTCATATCCGTGAAAAAAAAACGGATACTACTGAAGTACAACTGTTAGCCGCTAACGTTAGCCAGCTGCAAGCTGTCAGTGTCAATGATTTGACGTCAGGATAGTTTGTAGGTCGTTTATTTTAACCCATTGTCACGACCTTAATCCTGCGTCACACAAATCAACAAGTCAAAGTCCTATGTTGATGGATACACATTGTGAAATAAGTTGTGTGTGGTAAGGTTTCCAGAGAAGAGCCGGAGCACTTACAACTCACAGTGCACGACCCAGATCTCCGGAATAGTCCGACCTGAGCCCCGGACAGGACCCACACACCTCCCGAGTAAGACACAGCTGGAGTTATCAAGGCTCAGGCCTTGCTTCATATACCCGGCGTTTTTCATGCGTTTTTCATCTCAAGTGTATGTCGCTCCAGATAGCACAGCTGTCAAACGTACAAAAATGTTTTTCATGTCATAATAATATTGCCATTTGCCACTAAACATGGATAACATTATTTTTTCAGGAAGACATCTGTCCATCCAAACTCAAGACACCCCAAACCCCAGGAGCTTGAAGTTTCTTCCTGGTAAACCTGTCCTGGGAAGTGGGACGCTCGACTTTCCCTCTCCAAGCTCTGCTGAAAGTTCATCTTTAGCCAGGTAGTGCGTTGTCTACTGTTGTACTTCATTGCATTTGCCTTGTTCAGTCTCCCAAGTTAGTAATATTAAAATGAATAATATTTTAAAATCAGTTCCTGTGATACAGAAATCCCTGTTAAAAGTTTTGCACTCATCATCACGATAAGGAAATGTGTGTATGTCACACATTGCTGGTGTGTGTCATTGTTATCTTTTGTCTAACTGTTACACAGTGGATGTGTCTTCACTTTCTGTGAGTACATAGTGGCGATATGACAAAAGGAATGCTTTAACATTTTGTCTTTTCCTGATTAAAAAAAATACGTTGTGACACTCTTGATGAATACCAGCACGAGTGGATGTTATCAGAAAATGTGATCATATGTTTTGGATTTTTGTTAAACAGCAAAATGATTGAGTGTTCTTTTTTTCAGGGTTTTGTTTGAAATCGAAGGAGTAAAGAGTGTGTTCTTTGGCCCTGACTTCATCACAGTCACAAAAGTAAGTATTACATGTACTTGAACAGCTCGTCTCTGTGATTGCATTGCTATGAAATCATACACATACATGACATCTTTGGTGTCCTGTCAGACGGATGAAGATGTGGAATGGACAGATATCAAGCGCCACGCTTCGGAGGCCATAGCTAATTTTTTGGAGAGCGGTGAGCCAGTAACAAATGGGCCAGTTCACCTTGAAAACAGTGAGTAGGCAATGTGGTCTTTTTCAACCCCCTGATAGTATGCAGCTGCCTCCCTGTATATCGTCTAGGCTATGCTGTGCAAAAATGAAGCTTCACATTATCTTTCATGTAGGTCTCAATGAAGATGATGATGAAATTGTATCTATGATTAAAGAACTTCTGGACAACAGAATAAGGTACCGTAATGACGTAATGTATTAATATTTGTTTTGAGCTATGTGAGAGCATACTTTGACTGTTTAAACAGTTTTAAATATTATTTAAACCATGGTCAAACATTTTCGTTATCATATGCGTCTACTTGGATCTCATTGAAGTGACGATGACAATGTTGTTAAAGACAGCTGTAATGACATAACGGTCATTATCTGTTTGTCCTGTTGTTGTTCTGTTCTGTACAACCTGATTTGGTCTCTTTCACTTCCAAGGCCTACAGTGCAGGAGGACGGAGGGGACGTCATCTTCAAGGGTTTTGAGGACGGCATAGTCAAGCTGAAGCTGGTTGGTTCTTGCACAGGGTGTCCTAGCTCCTCTGTCACCCTGCGTAACGGGATTCAGAACATGATGCAGTTTTATATCCCAGAAGTAGACAAGGTGGAACAGGTGATTACTGAGATCTATCCCACAGTATGATACAGGCAAAATAGTTTTTGTTTTACATTTTTGTAGCTCAGCAGAGATTTATGCATGTTTTTGTTCTGAAACTACGGCTTCACTTTTAGTTGTGCTGGACTTAATTATTGGGTATAGTTTCAAGTTTAAGTAACTGCAGCTGAATAAAACTGACAATTTACTAACATGACACCGTACTATTTTTAGTCATGATTAGAGACATTGTAAAATGTACTTTCAGATGTTCAGGTCATGTTTAACATTTAGTTCAATATCTTGTTTGCCTAGGTGGAAGATGAAGTGGATGAAATCAACGCAAAGGTTTTTTCTGAGCTGGAACGTAAATTACAAAAATAAGAATTTTGTCTCCGGACACACTCACAAACTTCACAAGATAAATAATATGTTTCTATGCATAAAATCACAAGCATTTTCCATTTCAACCAATATTTACCTTTAGCATTAAGTGAAGAAATTGTTTCCAGCTTTTCTGTGTGCATTTACTGTTGAATAATTCCAGCTATATTTTATTTGTATTTACTGTAAGTTCCTGTTACCAGGAAAACAGATATAGTGAAGAAGAATCAGCAATTTTACTAGCTATACAAACTGTCTGTGATGGCTGAAAATGATTTGTTGTATTTATTTATCATAAATATTGTATATTTTGAAATACTGTATTTTCACATGTTGATGACTTAGGTTATGGTCAGGCAGAATGAATATTTGACAAGTTGCTAAGAAACGGAACTGAAAAGATAATTTTCTTGAGAATTCATCACCTGTAAATGAAATTGTTATCCATGCTACAATTATTCATTAAACAGAAGTAGGTTTTGCATCCTATAAAAGCCCAATGCTAGGTATGTGCTTTGTGCTGCACTAATACAATTTCCTCTATCACATTAAACAAAAATCACAGTTGAAAAGCACATCTTTGTTGATTTCCCTTTTTAAATTATAATCTCTATTTTTTATTATGTTCATGCAGGTGTTGCATGTGCCAATGTTGTTCCATTACCATGTGGGCAATGAAAAAAGTAAAAAATGAGTTACTAATACAATTGGCACAGGAAGAGTCAGGTTGAGCTTTATTGTACGAGTTATATTTATTCAAAGGATGGTTCCGGATGCTATATCCCTCAGTGTACTTGAGGGACCAAGCAGGAAGCACTGGACGATTTTCAAAATACCTTGTTTTTGAAACAAAAATACATGCAACAGACCTAATTCACCTACAACAACAGAAGTAACTAGCTGAACCCGAAAGGGGGAGCATAATAGGAGGCTGATCAAACCATTCTGAAAAAAGAGGGGGTAACACAAAGACGAGCATTACTAATTAGACTACAAATGAAACCAAATAGGACAATTAGTCTCTCAATATAAACATTAAAATAATTAACTAAAACCAAATCACCGAAAAAAGGCACTTGGTAGTGATAGTAAAGGTTTGGCTACTTGCTGTATTTAATAGCTCTGCTCCCTCTTATGCGGCTTTGCTCGGCCCTGACCGGATGTCCCTCCAACACCAGCAGGATCCTCAACACTGGGAACGACTGTAGATCGGTTGCGTGCCAGCAGGTGCGGCCATCACAGTGTTAGTGTATATAAAGTAATATAATAATAATATATACACAATTTATACGATATATTTTAACTCTCCATATTTTAACTCTCAATGTCTACATGTAGCCGCTCCACCGTTCCGTAGGGTCAAATTCTCTCAGTCCAGCGCATGCGTAGATCGTGTGTTCATCGGCCGGTGCAGGGAATAGCGGTGAGTGGCATAAACATTTTAATTTAAGCCTATTTTGCATGCGTTATTGTGAATATCTCATGTATGATTGAACGTGATTTTTACTATCCATGCGGAAGAGTCGCTGCCGCTGGTGCTTTTCTTATGCTTTTAAAATTATCCACAGCAAACTGCCAGCGATCACTAAAACGGGCCTCACTGTTGATAACAGATCCTGCACGAGGCTAACCTGGCAACAAAGCTAACGACATGCAGATGCTAAGCGTTGGCGTTACTCAGCTGAGCTACAGTGGCCCATCTATGTTTTTATATCGATGTATTAACTGAACAATGTACATATTTAAAGCTTGAACGAAGCTACTATAACTTAATGTAAAAGAGCGTTAGCCAAATGGTATTACACCAGTAACCGCATTAGCTAGCGATAGCCTACTGTCAGTTGCTGTGGCTAACATTAGCCTGTCTGCTGTGTCAGCATTTATCTTGCTAATCTACGGAGCCATGAAGGTTAACATGTACTGATACCGTTTCGTCTACGAATGAGTAATTTGCTCTTTCATTGGAGTGGCTCGTCTAAATCATAAAAAATACGGCTCTTCATGTTCATTATTGTAGGATAACAGTGGTTAGCTAGCTAAAAGTTAAAGGTCGCTGTGTATTGTCCAGTCAGTGGTTACAATATACTATCCAAATGTAAATTATAGCCCCACAAATTCACGTTACTAAGTCATTTGCATTTCATATTTATTTTGCATCTGGTACAATACTGGTACCTGACTTGTGTGCTGTTTCTATTACTCTTTGTTTACTGTGTGTGTGTGTGTGTGCGCGCGTGTATGTCCTATTTTTGGCTGCGCATTCACAGACAACTCTGTGCAATGCAATTCATTCCCAAGTAAACGGTGGCAGAATATGGACATTAAGCTTTATGATACTTGGGATGCATGCGTTTTGTTGTCTTTAACGTAAACAAGTTGATTTGATAAGATGCATAAATGATCTTAATAGACTTAGTTCTGGGAGAGGTGGCTTGGTGGTGAGGGAGACAGGCATCTGACCAGAGGGTTGCCGGTTCGAGGCCCAGTCTGGGTGGTCTCCCTCTGGAAGCATGCACAAACCCCCGCCACTAACAAAAAGAAACGCCACCTCTAATGCCCTTGAGCAAGGCACTAACCCCATGTGCTCCCCGGACGCTCTCAGCTGTCCACTGCTCTGTGGCCTTGCATGCGCCACAGATGGGTTAAATGTTTGCATGTGCATGTTGTGTTGGACGATGTGCAATTCTAATTCCTAATTCCTAGTTGTAATGTAGCTCGTATCGATATTTGTTTTGTTTTTAGTGACAAGCATTGGCCTAGTGAGCAGAGTCTGCCCTCATCTTGAATGAGTCATGGCCCAATTTGGGGGACAGAAGAATCCACCCTGGGCTACTCAGTTTGCTGCCACGGCAGTGTCCCAACAGGGCCACTCAGGACAGTCTCTGGACCTCAATAGTCTGCATTGTAAGTATAGCAATTTATCATAATGTTTAGCTCTTTAAATTGTATTTCTCTCCCTTCTTTTACTGATTCAATTACCTATTATCACAACATCTCCCCATTTCTAATTATGGTGCCTTGTTCTTCTCTTCTGCAGCTCTGGGCGTGCAGCAGCCATCTATACTCGGAGCCTCTCCCTCTGTTTACTCTCAGCAGTCGGCCTTGGCTGCAGCCTCTCTCAGCAGCCAATCTGCTGCAAACTATCAGCTGTCTCAGCAAACTGCTGCCTTGCAACAGCAAGCCGCAGCAGCTGCTGCAGCGGCACTACAGCAGGTCAGTCACAGTGAAGTAGTCCACACACAGCAATCAATATGTAAATGAAAAAATGTTCGATCATTCACAGTCTCTGCTATGTTCTTTTTAATTTCTATAGTCTCAGATCAACAATGCTCTCCAGCAGTATCAGCAGCAGCAGCAGCAGCAGCAGCAGCAGCAACAACAACAACAACAACAACAACAACAACAGCAACAACAGCAGCAGCAGCAGCAACAGCAGCAGCAGCAGCAGCAGCAGCCTCCCCAGCAACCCCCTCAACTGTACAATGTACCTCATCAGGTATAACTTAAACTCCTAAACTCTTATTGTGACTTTGTGTAAATTGTGATGTCCCAAAACAATCTATAATTCTCCTCAAAATGGCACTGTGTTGATGAAACGGAATGATCTTCCGGAATCATTATTGATTTCCCTGATCTTAAGTACTACATGTTTTAACAACTTAGCAGTATTCTCCTGATGCCGAACAGGTGAATGTTTTGTAAGTGTAATTTGATTATTCTTCTCAAATGACTCAGGGTTTGAAATTAAGCACTGAATAGATCTCGTTACAACCAGATAATCCATTGGTGCATACACAGCGGACTGTAGAGAGCTGTTGTGAAAACATTGGATGTGGTTTTGTGGTGTAGGCAAATCTATTGTATCAAGTCAACAAAATGTTAATATTATTTGTTTTCTGTTCTTCACAGCTCCCACAGCCTCAACAGGCACTGCTTTCCCAGGTAATGTGCAATAAAACACGTACATTTACTGCTTACTGTATGTTTGATATTTATTTTCTATGCATATCCTTTTACACGTTCACATCATGCTCAAAAGTGGATTAAGCGTATAATGCCGTCTGTGGACATTGGTATTTCTGTGTTTTTTGGGGGATTTGCTGATCATCATTCTTTTGTCAAATCCAAAATTACAACGATGAAAAAGATTTGGCAGGTTTACCTCAGAGCAGCACTCAAAATTAAACAAAATATAACATTCTTACATTCTGGTGAAGTGTGCAAATTTGGTATTTACTGGTGAAGTTAAGACAGGGAGTGAATGTGTGTTTACATTTTTTTTTTTTTTTTTCCATCCTTCCTTTTCTTCCTTACACTCAGCCCCCCGTCGCTCTGCCCACCAGTTTGAGCATGGCCAACCCCCAGCAGACAGCCCAAATTACTGTGTCCTACCCAACGCCGCGTTCAAGCCACCAACAGCAGACGCAGCCGCAGAAGCAGCGAGTCTTCACTGGCGTTGTCAATAAGCTACATGACACATTTGGCTTCGTGGATGAAGATGTCTTCTTTCAGCTAAGGTGAACCAGAGGGTCTTCATTTTTGAACGGTTGGGACCTCACACGTAGATGTTCAGAAATGTATTAATGGTATATATTTTTTTACTGTTTTTAGCGCTGTGAAAGGCAAGACCCCGCAGGTGGGTGACAGGGTCCTAGTCGAAGCTGTGTACAACCCCAATATGCCCTTCAAGTGGAACGCACAGCGCATCCAGACCTTACCTCAGCTCACAAACCAGTCGGTGAGAAAAAACATCATTTCCCATCACTTTTGTGGAGATTTCTTTTGAAACGATGTATCACTTTAATGCTTGCTATAATTATGACTGAAGTCAGCGGAGTGTCTGTGTTTTCGCTTTACTGCTTTAAAGTTACCTTGTTTTTGATTTATTCATTTGGTTTTCTTTTAATGTAAAATCATTGACGAATGTTTGATGGATCGTTTATTCAAAAACGGTTGATTGAATTTCGAATTCTCCATGAGAGTCCCAGTGCTACTACTAATTCTGCCGGCGTAGGCATTACAGAGGAAGCCACCTCTTCTCAAAAACAAACTTTGAAGGTGAAAGGGTACCGTGGCACTCCACAGCACTACTGATCTATGTGGACCCACTTCAGCCTTAGTCCTTTAGTGTGGTTGTCTTTTGGCAGTGACACCTTTGAAGCACTGTCACTGCCATCTGCTGTGTTTTTATTAAGTGGGGAAAAAAACACACATTAAATCAGTGTAGGAGACTGGCCCTTTTCTCATTGAAGTTGAAATACTGAATTTAATGGTGGTAAGAGATTCATAGGGTCTCTCCACGTGTGAGTTTTATGACATTCAAATCAGATTTTGTGACTAATTATTACAGAAAACCGGGTAAAACCAGAGGGTTCATATACTTTTTCTTGCCACTGCCTTACTTCAATAGGGAGGAAGCCTCTTTCCCTCATTTGGAGCACAGGGCTAATCTAAACTGTGTTTACAGGGATTTGTTAAATGTTACTTTAAAAGTCTGAGTTAGAATTGACTTGATTCTACAATGTCAACGTTTTCTTTTAGCTTTCTACCTTGTATTGACTGTTGTGTTCTCGATCCCTCCTAGCATCAGCATCAGCATCAACATCCACATCAACATCCGCATCAGCAGCCGCCTCAGCCTTTACCTCAAGCTTCGCAGCTCAGCAGCCTTTACAATGAGCCAGGGATGCAGCTGCGCTACTCAGACATGCACTCAGCGGACAACAGACAAAATGTAAATCCCACACTTTACGTTCTTTTCTCCCTATATAACAGTTTAAACCTAGTTATGGTGCACTAGAGTAATAGTTACATGTACTGTCAACTGCACGTTTTTGCTGTTAATATCATAATAATATATCTGTCATTTGTTTTCCCACCTGAATGGATAGAACCACGTTTTTGTGGTTAAATGACACATTTCTATATTTATTAAGCTACATTGACATGGCTTTCAGAGAGGTTGGTTTTTACCTTTGCCTCTGCCTTTGAATGTGCTCATTCCTTTTGCCTTTCTCTCTAGAGCCAACCTCAAGCCCCTAACATGATGAAAGCAGCCCCCACCATGATGCAGTCACTACCTCCCCCAACCACGTTCAGCGTTCAAGCCCAGGCCCCCCCTCCTTCCCTCCTGCAGGCCCAGCTGTCTGCTGTCTCTCTGGCCCCTCTCCTCCAAAACCCTCCTCAGCCTCTGCTGCCACAGCCTCCACCCAAAGGTAAAATATTTGTCCGTGGTTTTGGATTTATCTGCCATTTGATATAAAGCATTGAGACAAGTGTCATTGGTGACACAAAGATGTCTTTGTGCAATTATTTTATTGATTTTAACCAAGCAGGTGTTTTGCATTTTATATTTTGCCTCTAGATGTGTTCACCGGGGGTCTCCTTCAGCCCCCAGTAAGGATGATGCCACAGCCACAGCCGGTGCGCCGCATCGAACCTCCACCTCGTTTTCCCAGTCGCAATGATCGAGGCCCTGAGCTCATCCTCAGGACAAAAGAAGAACGCAGGTGAGGTTGCATTAGATATGTCCTCCAATTTATGTGCTGCTTGTGTCGCTTTCCATCAAACCTGTCCTTAGTCATTTTAACGTATGCACTCAATTCATCAGCAGAGACAGAGACCGTGAACGCAGGCGATCTCGAGAGCGCTCGCCTACCCGCAAACGTTCCAGAGACCGCTCCCCGAGACGTGACCGTTCACCAAGACGGCCTCGTAGAGTCGTGCCTCGTTACACCGTCCAGTTCTCCAAGTTCAGCTTAGATGGGTGAGTAGACTCTTCAGAATTCCATGCCACGAAGTAGCAAACAGGCATAATAGTAGTGTGATGTCAGATACTCTAGTGCAGGGATGGGCGACTGGTGGCCCGCGTGTCACATCCGGCCCCCGCCATCACTTTGTTGTTAATTGACTCGCAGGCCACACAATCTATTAATTATTGTTCTCACGTTTGTAAACAAGCAAGAAATTGGGAGAATTCACTTTGATCGCCTGTATATATGTAGTTCTTTCTATTAAATGAGTTGCTATAGTTGGCCAGTTAAATCATTGGGTTATAGCAGTGGTTCTCAAATAGTGGGGCGCGCCCCGGAGAACATGCTTTTTTTTTGCCGTACAAGATTAAAGTGTAATTGCACATCCACAACAGTAGTTGGCAGTGGCGCCCTTTTTTTCAGAGTGCGCGCGGGGAGTATTATCTCTATGGTGTTTTTGCACGGAGCATGCGCACACACAGCACAGAGCAGGCGATGTGGAGAGTAGTTGTAGACATAATCAAGAGACAGCATGTAGAAATATTTAACAGGCAGTAAAAGAAAGATTATAAGAAAAAGGAGGGTCAGTCAGCCAAGACGAGGAAATATGACGAAGCGTATGTAGCGCTTGGATTCACCGTGACTACGGTGGGTGAAGAGGAAAGACCGGTGTGTTTACTGTGTCTGAAAATGTTGGCAGCGGACAGCATGAAACCAAATAAATTACAACGTCACTTAAAAACAGTACACCCCAACCACTCTCATAAGCCCCTTGAGTCTTTTCAGAGAAAATGTGCCGAATATTGTCAGCAATCGTCCCGCTTTGTTGCTGCTACTTCAGTAAACCAGCGAGCACTGTTAGCGTCATACAAGGTGGCGTACCAAATTGCTCAATGCAAAAAACCCCACACCATAGCAGAGGAGCTGATCCTGACTTCCTCATTTTGATAAAAAGAAATCAGCACAATTTTTCATTTTAGTTTTGTAGGTTAAAGTGTTCAATATATTGTGCTCCTGAGTTTATGTTGCTAATGTTATTTCATTTAATTTATTATTTAATTATTTGCATTATTTTTAGAGTCAAATACTAAGAATTTAGAAATGTATCAAGAAAAAAAGGGGTTCACTGCACTTCACTGCAGTTCTAATCTTTTCTGTTCAAGACTCAAACAATAAATAATAAATTTGTGGCCCTCCGTACGTCATTGCTGCCAATGCCTTCTCGATTGTAATAGTCACCAATATAGAAACGATGCCTTGCCATGTGTTTTATGCGAGATATGCTCACCGTAATGAAGTGTACGATCATTCAAGGATCTCATGGGAGGGAGTAGCTCCAGAAGGATCGCCTTATATACTGTATTTTGAGCATCTTGCTGTATCGCTAATGAAGAAATTGTGTTCTGTGTGTGCTCCAGCTCCAGCTGTGACATGATGGAGCTCAGGAGGCGCTATCAGAGCCTCTACATTCCCAGTGACTTCTTTGATGCCGTCTTCACCTGGGTGGACGCCTTCCCGATGACACGACCCTTCCAGTTAAGCAATTCCTGTAACTTCCACATCTTGCACAAAGAGGTGGAGCCTATGGTCAAGAACACGGCTGTGCTGGATCCTCCTGATGCCAACCACACCTATAGTGCTAAGGTATGACTGTCAGTGATAAATACACTCTACCATCACCAGTTTGTTTATTGCAATGTGAAGTGGGCAGCTCGGAAAAGGTCGTCCCCTTCGTATATATTTATTATACTGTTGAAAGAGCCAATATCCAACTACATTTGCAACATGTACTGAGACACCAGTATTTCCAAACAAATTTGAAACCCAGCGACATAGTAGTAGTGTGATGTCGGATACTGTAGTGCAGGCATGGGCAACTGGTGGCCCGCGTGCCACATCCGGCCCCGCCATCACTTTTTGTGGGGCGGGGACCAAACACCACATTACAAAAATATGATAATTAAGGGGATTTGCATCCGAGGCAAATGATAATGAAATCTTTTTATAACTGAGAAGGAAGTTAAAAATCAATAAATAAATGTTTAGGCCTGTTGATATGTAAACCATGTTAGCGAGATGATTGAGTTGTGTTGTTTGCATTCAATGGTGTGCAGCAGTAGTATCACATACATTCGTTTGGCAGCTTTCACAAATGAATCAATGTGATGCGTTTTGTCGTCCAGGTGATGCTGCTGGCTAACCCCAGTATAGAGGAGCTCTACCACAAGTCCTGTGCTCTGGCAGAGGACACCCAGGAAATGAGAGACGCCTTCCAACATCCTGCTAGGCTCATTAAGGTAATCTCGTCGTGTCTCTGCTTGGAGCAGGCAAATGATCTGATAGCGATGCATTGATCATAGTCCATTGCCGAGACCTCGACAATGCCCAAGAGTCCTGACTTATGTCGGCTGCCATGTGCAAATGACACTGGTGTCTTTGTCGTTTGGTTGTCTATTCTCAGAGGTTATGATTATTTAGACATGCTACTCACCCCTTTCTCTGGTCTTGACTCCCCTTTGTGCCCATCTGTTTTTCTCCTTCAGTTTTTGGTGGGCATGAGAGGTAAAGATGAGGCCATGGCCATCGGCGGTCACTGGTCTCCCTCTCTGGATGGTGCTGACCCAGAGAAGGACCCCTCCGTCCTCATAAAGACAGCCATACGCTGTTGCAAGGCTCTCACCGGCATAGACCTTAGTCTGTGCACTCAGTGGTAAGAGCTGCTTTTTTTTTTACGTCTTATTGTTTTTGTTTCCCTTTAAATGTATTAACTCTGCTGGTACTAAAATCCCAATTTAACTATCTACAATATGCTGATAATTTAACTGTCTCTACACTAAATCTCATCCTGGACGTGTTGGGTGATATTTCCCCCCCCCCCTTTTTTTTTTTATTTTTATATATCAATGATTATTGTGTTGTTAATTTGCTACCCATTATTTACTATTGTTTATTGTGTTGTGCAATGTTCTTTTGGCCTTTTGTGTGTTGTAGTCTTGGCTCTCTCTTTCTGTCACACTACACATATCTGCGCATATTTCATTGCGATGAAAACCAAACGCATGGACTTTGTGGCTGGAAGCAGTAGCCTGGACCAGAAGACACTGCCATTACTTTCTATTTATTTATTTCTGTTCTCTCTGTTAAATATCTTACATATTTAACTGGCTTTCACTGTCCTGTTCTGTCTCTCTTTTCGCACAACCCCAATGTAGTGCATTAAGTGTATCCTAGGTTAAATGCAGAACCCTCATCCATAATTGGCTGAAGCTATAATGGGGAGGAATATGGGGCTGTGATTTATTTCATGTGACTGTCTGTCAACTTTCTCAAAATGGCTGGCGTAACCTGTGACATCAGTTGGAGAGCCGCAGACTGGGTCCATTTGTCCATGCTGTGTGTTTTATGGGAGACGGTCACTGTAATGATGTGTACGATCATTCAGTGATCTCATGGGAGGGAGTAGCTGTAGAAGGCTCGCCCTTAGCAAGGCTTGCCTTTTATACTGTGCCCTGACCAGAATGTTTCTTTCCAATGCACCCTCTTCCTTTGCGACAGGTATCGTTTTGCAGAGATTCGCTATCATCGGCCGGAGGAGACACACAAGGGGCGGACAGTCCCTGCTCATGTGGAGACAGTGGTTTTGTTTCTTCCGGATGTTTGGCATTGTCTTCCTACCCGCTCAGAGTGGGAGGTGCTGTCACGGGGACTCCGGGAGCAGCTGGCTGAGAAGCTGTCGGCCGAGCGAAAGGAGGCGGATGGAGAACAGGCACTGAACCGCTAATCCCTCTCTTCTCATTTCCGCTTCTCACAGGAAGGCACAGGAATTACAAAACAAACCCCAGATACACACCAGACACACAGCATACCCCTCCATTCATGCACACAGACACAGTCCAAGCAGAATACTGTCCCACCCCAAACCTCACCTAGGCTTCTTCCTCCACCTGTACCCTTCTCCTCCAACTACTCCATCCCTCCATCAGCACTCCCAACTTCCCCTCACATCCAGCAGACACATACAGTGGAAGCAGTGAGACTAGGTTGTGTTGTGTAGGCCCTCATCGCAACTGACATAGCAGATTCCAGCTTCTTCGCCTTTTAATTCCCTGCTTATCAGGTGATAATCGCTAATCCTGTCGTTTTGATGGCTTATATTATATTATATTAACAATATTTATATAATCTGATTTGATTCTTGCAAATTGTTTCCAATGGTTTCACAGATTTTAACCATGGGTGCTTTCTCAGCACTAGAATTGATTGTATTTCTTTAAACTGGAATCTGTGGAGTCAGTTGCATATAAATAATGTGTATTTTTATGGTTTTTCACAAGTTCGGAAAGAGATCATCCCCCCAAGTCCCGTTTCTTGTCTGTACTTGTTGTTGGATTCTACATTCTCATTTGGTCTATTTGTAGAATTTGGTTTTTCTAGGGCAGTTGGTTGGACAGAAGGACAGGTGGCTCCTATCTGATGTAGGCGTATTAAACCCATAAATGGCAAATCCTAATACCCCAGTCATAGACCTTAGTAGGGCCACCCCCTCCTCACTCCGTTTGGAGCCCAGCTTCAGTTCACCTGATGTACTCACACTCCTTTTGGACACACCTCTCATTGATTTTTACCTTTTTTGTGTTCCACAGATTGATTGATTGGCTGCTGGGGGGCATTTCTGTTGGTTTTCATAAGAGCTAGAAACCTGTGTACGCTTCAGTAGCAGTGGACTTAAACACAGTCGCGTCGCTCACTAGGACGAGTCAATGAAAGACAGATGTTGCTTCTTGCACGGATCAACATTAAAGTTCACTGAGGCCACTGAGTGTTGTGTACTGACATTTTGCTTCTCCACCTCTCTCTGTCTCTCTGCCTGTCTCTATCTTTATGATTCCCTGTCAAGGAGGAAGAGGAGAAGGATGACGATGAATCGAAGGACGTAAGCACACCTACCCACTGGGCCAAACTTGACCCGAAATCTATGAAGGTAAGCCTCAAACCGGACCATATATTAATGTCAGTTGTGGGCATCCAGATTGAGTCTTCCAATCATCACACAAAGACAGGATAATATATATATATATATAATTTGTTTTCCCCCTGTAGGTAAATGACCTGCGGAAGGAGCTGGATTGTCGCACTCTAAGCTCTAAGGGGTTGAAGTCGCAGCTGATCGCTCGCCTCACGAAGCAGCTGAAGGTGGAGGAGCAGGTGGAGGAGTCCAAGGAGCCTGAGAAAATAGAGGTCAAACCTGTTGAGGAGGAGGAGCCAGCTCGGACTGAGGACGACAAAGAGGTACCGAGAAAAGTGTCAACGCAATAATTGCCAGCACGCGTCACAAATCTTTGTTGTTGTGGCAGCACCAACATGGAAGCCTCAATTATTTTCATCTGTACATTTATGCACCCGTGCCGACGTTATTGAGGGAGAAGGGTTTGATAGTTGTTCAGTACATTTATTTGTTTTAACTTTTCAAAAACTAAAACCATCCATCTTGTGCTTTTTCACTAGGAGGAGGAAAGGAAGAAGCAGGAGGAGCTCGAGCGGCAGCGGAGAGAAAGGCGCTACATTCTCCCCGATGAGCCCACCATCCTCGTGCACCCGAATTGGGCGGCAAAAAATGGCAAATTTGACTGTAGCGTCATGTCCTTGAGCGTGTTGTTGGACTACAGACTTGAAGACAACAAGGAGCACTCTTTTGAGGTGAGACTTGATGCCATTTTATGCGTAAATGCTATCAATGATGCTGCCACACAGTTATACTGTCATACATTCAACATGTCTGCTTATTCAGGTTGTTAACACACTCATTCTTGTACGGTCCAGGTCTCCCTATTTGCTGAGCTGTTTAACGAGATGCTACAAAGAGACTTTGGATACCGCATTTATAAAGCCCTTGCTGCTTTTCCTACCAAAGATGAGAAGAAGGAAAAAGAAAAGAAAGCCAAAAAAGAGACGGAGAAAAAAGAGGCAGAGAAGCGTGAAATAAAGAAGGAAAAAGAAGAGGAGAGTGAAGAGCCAGCAGGGAAGAAGACCAAAGAGGATGAGGAAGATAAGAAGAAGGTGAGCCGTTGGCACCTGTCTGGTGTTTATTTTGTGGCCCTCATTTGATCAACAACAAATGGTGTATGTAATCATGCAATTGTGTTATTTGTGTTTTCAAGCAGAACGATGAGAAAACAGTGAAAAAAGAGGAGGCTCGTGACGAAGAGGAGAACGAAGACGATGGCAGCACAGCCAATGCTGAGGAATACGACCCCATGGAGGCCGAAGATGCAGATGACGACGATGATGATGGTACTGCACTTTTTCCATTTATTTGAACGGTGTCTGATTATATATTTTTTTATTTCCCACAGTAGCATTTGGTCAATGATGAGAAATCATGCACCACTCTGAACCTCTGATGGAGATCCACAGTTTCTGAGACCTTGGGAAAAAAAATGTTCTGTATATTTTCACACTGTCGGGCACTAAATAAGACAAACATGTCAAATGTGTTGATATTCAAGATATTTCATTAACATACTCCTTTTTTTTTTTTACTCTACTTTTGAAATGGTTTCTTAGACAAGGATGACGACGACTCCAACGACAGAGACAGGAAGGACCGCAAGGATGACCGCAAGTCATCAAAGGAGAGGTCCTCCAAAGACAAGGTTGGTTATTTACTTTTTATTTATTATCCAGTCCCTGGTGTAGTGTAAACCGGGTTTTTGCTGTCACACCAGGAGAAGAAGCTGATGGTCACACACAACAAGGAGTTGCTGATGGCATTCGTCTACTTTGACCAGAGCCATTGTGGCTATTTGCTGGAGAGAGACCTGGAGGAGATCTTGTACACACTGGGACTGCACCTGTCCCGGGCTCAGGTAACAACAAAAAAATCACACACAACGCACGCACAAACAACTCTCTCCTTGATTACACACTCACTGCTTGCCCAATGATGTTCTCTGGAAAAGTGTGCATACATCTACAGTTCAGATTCAAGTTCAATCATTTATTTATCATATGCACAACGATTACAGGGCCCACTTGCTGGCACTGAAATTCATACGTCTCAGCCTCCTCTACAGTGCTAAAAAAAACAGTACTCATTAAAAAAAAAAAATAATGAGCACGACAATGACACACAGTATATAAAAGTTCAAACAGAAAGATTTAAAATACAATAAGTAAGCTATGGAAATAAACAGGAATATAAATACATTTGCAGTATGTACAGTTTAACTGTTGTGTGATTATATGCTGTTTAAGTGACTGGGGTCTGCCCGTCAGGAAGGGCAGGATCCAGTCACAGAGGGCGGTGTTGAACCCCAGATCTCTGAGCTTGGTGACGAGCCTAGAGGGGAAAACTGTGTTATATGCTGAACTATGTGAAATGATAACTGTGGGCTGTTGTCCGTTTACAGATAAAGAAGCTGTTGAACAAACCGGTGGTCAGAGAGTCTTGTCACTACCGTAAATTGACCGACAGGGGAAAGGATGAACCCATTCCCTCCTTTAACGAAGCCCAGATAGAAAACCTCACAGGTACACATCACGTTGCTATTAAAATGCGATTAAGCACAATATGACGTTGTCATTTCATCAAATGAGCTACAGCGTCCGTGTGACAAACATTTCTGGTCCTCCTCCGTTGAACTTCAGGTAACCGAGCAGTGCTTCCTGCTTTGAAGGCTCGCGCTGAGGCAGAGACCAGTGAGTCTGGAAATCTGATTGTCTACAACGGGGCCATGGTCGACATTGGGAGCATGATGCAGAAACTCGAGAAGAGTGAGAAGGCTAGAGAGGAGATAGAGCAGAAACTCATGGTGCAGGATGCCAAAATGGGTAAGGTTTGATTTTATACTCCGTTGTTGTCTTTAGAAATGACTTGTTAATGTTCTGATGTGCAAGCTACACTCTGTGTCAGTAGTCCATCAGGACGGTGATCTGGCTCAATTTGAGCATTGCTATATTAAACCCAGTCTCACTCGATTCAGCTGTCTTCCTTCTGTGATTTCTGCTGAGACGTGAACTGGTACAGTCGGGTCCATAAGTGTTTGGACATTGACGCAATTTTCACAATTTTTTGGAGGGTATGTAAACCCAAATCAGGGGAACGGTGTAGGAATGACAAACATTTCTATATGTGCCTCCCCCTTTTTAAGGGACCAAAAGAAATTGGACATACTCATTGGTTGCACATTCTTTTGCAGTCATTGACGGCCGTGTGTGGCAGTGTGGAACCCATAGACATGACCAGACTTTGGGTTTGGTCCCTGGTGATGCTCTGCCAGGCCTCGACTGCAACTGTTTTCACTTCCTGCTTGTTTATTCAGGCATTTTTCCTACAATTTTGTCTCCAACAGGTGACTGCATGCTCAATTGGATTCAACTCAGGTGATTGACATGGGCAAAAAACTCTTTGGTTGCTTTCACAGTATGCTTTTGGGTCACTGATGAGATGTTTTAAGGCAGGGAAGTGGTTTGTGATGCAATGCCCATGTCATCCACCTGAACTGAATCCAATTGAGCATTCAACTCACCTGCTGGAGACAAAACTGAGGTAAAAATGCCCCAAGAACAAGCCGGAAACGAAGACAGTTGCAGTAAAGGCCTGGCACAGCACTTCAGGGACCAAACCCAGCGTCTGGTGATGTCTATGGGTTCCAGACCTCAGGCCGTCATAAAATAATTGTAAGTATTAAAGTGATTATTTTAATTCTGATTTTGAATTCTGAGTTTGTCCAATTACTTTTGGTCCCCTAAAAAGGGGGCGGCACATAAATAAAAAGTTGTAATTCATACACCAATAACGATCTCGCACTTTTGCCCACTTCCCGATGTCGGAGTAACACGGGACCAAGACCAGTGCGTTTGGGGTCCCTGAAAACCCCCTGGTACCAACTTTCATCTTTTTAGCAGCAACCTTTCACTAAAACCCTAACCCTAATGCCACAGTTATAGGGGTTATAAGCCTGGAATTAGGGTTTCGGTAACCCTAACCCTAACCCTAATTCCAGAGTTATAGGGGTTATAAGAGTGGAACCAGTGTTAGGGTTTTGGTGAAGTGTAGCTGCTACAAACATGAGATTTGGTACTGGGGGGCTGTCTCTTATACACATCTAGATGTGTATAAGAGACAGGCTGAACTATGTGAAATGATAACTGTGGGCTGTTGTCCGTTTACAGATAAAGAAGCTGTTGAACAAACCGGTGGTCAGAGAGTCTTGTCACTACCGTAAATTGACCGACAGGGGAAAGGATGAACCCATTCCCTCCTTTAACGAAGCCCAGATAGAAAACCTCACAGGTACACATCACGTTGCTATTAAAATGCGATTAAGCACAATATGACGTTGTCATTTCATCAAATGAGCTACAGCGTCCGTGTGACAAACATTTCTGGTCCTCCACCCTAACCGTAATGCCACAGTTATAGGGGTTATAAGCCTGGAATTAGGGTTTCGGTAACCCTAACCCTAACCCTAATTGCAGAGTTATAGGGGCTATAAGAGTGGAATTAGGGTTAGGGTTTTGGTGAAGGGTAGCTGCTAGAAAGATGAGATTTGGTAGTAGGGGGTTTTCATGGATGCCGAACGCGCTGGTCTTGGTCCCGTGTCGCTCGGACATCGGCAAATGGGTGAACGGTCAAGACGCGCAAAACGATCTCGCACTTTCGCCCACTTCCCGATGTCCGAGTGACACGGGACCGAGACCAGTGCGTTTGGGGTCCCTGAAAACCCCCTGGTACTAAATTTCATCTCTTTAGCAGCGACCCTTCACTAAAACCCTAACCTCTATAGCATGAGTAGTTAAAGTTCCTTACCTTTCCCCCGTCTGTGGTTTGTGTTTTCCCTCCAGATGAAGATGCAAAGGTTAAAGCACAGTTGGAGCAAGCTAACAAAGCCTTGTCCAGGGAACTTGAGGAGGTGAAAGGCAATCTGAGCCAAACCGAGACGACTCTGAAGGGCGTAGAGGAGCAGAAGACGATCTACCACGACCACATGAGCAAGACGTGCAGCACCCTGATGTCCTCCGTCAAGGGGCTCCTGGCAGTGCTGAAAAAGGTAAAACCATTTTTCAAAAGCATGACAAAGCTGGCAATCTTTCATTTTTAAGAAATTAAAAATGGTTTCTTTCTCTCTCAGGATGGGGAAATTGACATGTCTGGTGACGAGGTCACTAGTGATCACATTCAGACTTCCCAAACAAATGGTGCAGATGAATGAGGGACAAATGAAGAAAATCTTTAACACTGACCATCTTAAAAAAAAAAACATGTAAATATTTCACTAAACATGCATAATATGTTTTCTTGGACCTATTCCACCCCCAAGTACATGTATAGATTACAAAGTAATTAGTTTCCATGTGTTCCTTTCTACAATGGATTTGTGAGTTGCGTTTCTTACCTTGAATAACCGTGTCAAAGGTGTATTTTCATAGTTTTAAGTTAAGTTCCGTTGTTTTCTTTTTGCCATTACTTTTGCTTCTTTAAGGCCAATAAAATGTCACATTGTAGATTTAAATGCCAGTAAGTGTGAGTTGTACTTCTCAGAGATTTTTTTTCTTCTTTCTAATGAGCAATAATGATGCTATTTATGAGTGAGAGAATTCATTCACAAATTATATATTTAAAAGAAACTTATTTTTGAGTGGAAAAGGGTGGGAAGCTCTACGATTTGGTACTTGTAAATTGTCCTCACCGTTCAGTTAACGCATTGATTTGGCATTTCCACTTGGCTTAATTTACACATTGATGCCGTTTTTTTTTCTTGTGTGTTAAAACACCTGGCTATGCATGGTTCCTATCTCTCTTGAATGTTTTTGCCGTCAGCACCACCTGACCGTATCCGCTGGCACTGACTTGACTGCTTCATGTTTTACTGTGACAAGCATTTTCTGAAAAAGGAAACTTAACGAGAGCCAAATAATATGCTCCATGAATGTGAGTTCTGCTGAAGGAATATTTGCGTAAACATTTTGAAATCCATCTCTTAGTTGTGTTTGAGTTGCTCTGGAAAAGAACCACAATCATGTTCAAATGTGCCCCAGAGCCGGCGGTTTTATTTTTCTATTGAAACTGTACACTATGGATGTGTTGTGGAGGAGTAAAGTGCTCATTTTAACACTACACCGTGTCTGCATGTTTTTTATGACCTGATGTTAATAATCGACTAAACGATTGCTCAAAATACAACAGGTGGAAGCAGACTTGAACTATTGGTCACAAGCCAAATATTTTTACTTTTTTGGGATTTTTGGCCAACATGCTATACTATGACGTTTTCACTTTTTTAACTTAATTTTCGTGTCTACCCTATTTCTAGGCCCTGCTGATATTACTGTGCGATTTTCAAGAGTTTTGAAATTTTTGACTTTTTGGCCGACATAAGGCTATAGTAAGGCGTTTTTTCAAATTTTTTTTGATTTTTTGACGTCATACTATACCATGACGTTTTCACTTTTTTCACTTAATTTTCGCATCTACCCTATCTCTAGGCCCTGCTGATGTTACTGTGCGAGTTTCGAGAATTTTGAAATTTTTGACTTTTTGGCGGACATAAGGCTATAGTGAGGGTTTTTTTTGTAAAATTCTTGGATTTTTGACGACATACTTTACTATGACGTTTTCACTTTTTTCACTTAAT
>JAFBJU010001067.1:0-10710 GCA_016785305.1 Colistium nudipinnis
ATATATTGTTTCCTAATGAAAAGTCCAAGTATGTTTAATGTGGAACTCCATCATCTTACCAATCAGCTCAGGTTTGTGGTTTGTCATCATCTGGTAGAAGATGTGGTAGCCTCTCTCATCAGGAAGCTGGAATGTGACTCTTGACTTCTCCAGTAGATCTACAAATAGTGTTCAAAAGTCAAAACCTGGCCAATTCCTAAAATGCAGTGCTTTGTACTTGCTATGAGGTTTGTTACATACATGTCTCAATATCAGCACTAGATAGTTTGCCAGTTGTGCCGAAATGGATTCTGATGAATTTACCCTGTTTAGGAGAGAGCAACCATTCAAGTCTCTCCACAAAGACAGTGTGTAAATATAGACTTTTCTCTTTTAGAAATTATACCATACTTACAAAGCGAGAAGAGTTGTCATTCCTCACAGTTTTGGCATTACCATAGGCCTCCAGTAGGGGATTGGCTGCAATAATCTGATCCTCCAGTGACCCCTGTAATCCAAGTTTAAAAATGAGGTCAGAAAATGATTTTCCCTCTTGACCATCTGTTGAATTGTACTTCTAATCATTTTTTTCATCAGAAGATACCTGGATTTTACTGGTTTCCTTCTTCTTGTCTCCTCCCACTGCGATTGTGGCAAAGTACTGGATGACACGCTTGGTGTTGACAGTCTTTCCAGCACCAGATTCTCCACTAGGTATAAACTCAAACTCATAAGAATTTGATCCCAATATTTAATTGTGTAAAACAAAGGTAACAAAGGTAAAACTTACGTGATCAGGACAGACTGATTCTCCCTGTCTGTTGAAAGAGAAGACAAGGGAATTGACCTTTTATTCCTTTATAAACACAAACTCATAAGAATTTGATCCCAATATTTAATTGTGTAAAACAAAGGCAACAAAGGTAAAACTTACGTGATCAGGACAGACTGATTCTCCCTGTCTGTTGAAAGAGAAGACAAGGGAATTGACCTTTTATTCCTTTATCTGAAACCTCATGCACTCGCAACTTCTCCATTGTTACGTTGAGTACGTACCAGTAAGCATGTTCTGATATGCGTTGTCAGAGACAGAGAAGATGTGGGGTGGAGCCTCCATACGCTTCTTGCCTCTATAGGCACTTACGACTTCACTATCGTACACTGGGAGCCACTTGTAGGGGTTCACGGTGGCACAGAACAACCCAGAGTAGGTCTGAAAGGGGATAGGAGACATTTACCAGTTAACTCCATAAATAGTTTTCATCTTCCAAAGTTCACATTGCTGTTATGAAAGATTTCCTTACGTAGATCATCCATGCTGCATAACGCTCTTTGAGATTATACAGGACAGAGGCTTCATTAAGGTGGGTCATCATGGCCATGTCCTCAATTTTGTCATACTTAGGGGGGTTCATTGGAGTGACATCATCTTCTTTGACTGTCTTTTCCTGCAAGAGGACATTGGTCACAGTGAGAACTGATCACATTCCACCATTTGAGTCTGACTGCATAATACAAACCTCCTGAGTGTCCAGGACTTTGACAGTGACTTTGGCACCATCCTTCTTGATGATTGTTCCTTTCAAGTACAGCTCCTTGACATCAGTCACATAGCAGGCGGACTTGGCGTCAAATTTTGCATTTTGAGCCTCAATCCTCTCCTTCTCGGGCTTACGGAGGAAAATGGCAGCTTTGCCATAAATGGCCATCTCCGCGTCGGTACTCATGGTGGCAGGTTACTTCTGTGAGGTAATGACAAATTAATGACCTGTTTTTAAGATTCTGTCTCAGCTCATGTCGCTGAATTGACCACAACACCAGAGTTTCACTTAGGAGTTAAGAGTGATAACATTCACCTTAACTTGTGTCAATGAACAAGCACCTAGTAAAATATTTACCTTTTCAATAAAATACATGAAAATGTATTCAGAAAGTTGCACATACCTGACCGTCTCTCTGTCAAAAGATAATACACCACAATCCTGTTCAAATAATAAAACATAACATTTCATTCATTTAGTAAAGTTTTAAACAGAATCGATCAGGGAATTGATTAATATCTTGCTGAATAATTTGTATTTTAACAAAATTAGTAAACCATTGACAACATTTACATGCTTCAAAGCAGAGAGGAGATAAACCTACCACAAGCTGGAGTCTTCAAGGCTGTTCTACCACTTACTGTCCACTGCTTATATATGCTCTGACTAGCCAAGTAAGGCAAGGTTAAATATGGGACATCTGCCAAACAGGGGTGTGGATAACATTTAAATTGGACACACATTGTCACAGAGTCCTAGTATAGAGGCGGTGGACTAGCAGTGAAGGAGACCGTCTTTCGACCAGAAGGTCGTTGTTTCGAGGCCACCGCAACCTCCAACTGTGACCCAAAAAAAGAACAACCTCCTGTAACAAAGGAGGAATCCCAAGCAGCTGCCCCATAGAAGACTCTTCCTTGTGCCCCTTAGCGAGGCACTTTACCCCCCCTCCCCTCAACATCTGTTCCCCAGGTGCTTACATAATAACTGCCCGCTGCTCTGTGGCCTGTACTCTCTGTGTGGACATTGCTGTGCTGGGTAAAATGCAGAGGACAAATTTCCCCGTGCGTGTGTGTGTTTGATTGTGCATGTGCGGGATGATTCAAGGATTGTTATTGTTGTTGTATATGTATGTATACATATCTGTATGTAGTTCATGTGTTTGGTGTGTTGCTTGACTGATTTTTCTTTCAATCAGTCACTTCAATGGCAGTCATGTCATGTCAATTCAGGATAGTGTTAAACAAAAGAAATACAAAGGGGCCCAGCTACATAAGATAGTTATTTTGCGATATAGCTTACAATTGTATTACATATTTTATTCATATGAATTCTTTAATCATAGACATAACTACCTATATTCCTGGGGCTGCTTTGGTTGTGATCAACACTGTCAGCAATGAATGCATTTAAGACACTTTTTGAATTCTCCATCCAGTGCAAATGTAAAAGGTCACAATCAAATCAGCTGTCCACACAGGGACCTATTTATGGATTTATGGGAGCAACAATGACGTGAGGAATCTCCATGGGCTTTAAGTCTATTCTCAGCCTTTTCACAAGTAGTAGAAGTTCAAACGGTCCAGAGTGATACATACCAGTTGAAAAGTGATTATTTAATCATTGTTGCTATGTCATTTGTTGTCTATTTAAATACTGCCCCATTTTTTCTCAAGTTTTTTTTTTGTATTTGATTATTCCATTCCCACAATACTGAAATGTGTCCTCCTGGTGTGCCAAATAGAGAAGCATTATACGTAAGCCCCATCAATTGATAGATATATTGATATTTTAGGACTGATTTTTATTTTCTTTTCATGAAAATGTATGAAATACTCCCAAAATTGTATCTATTGATTTGTGTCCAGGGACACAACTTTATCTAATTTCTAGTCTTGCTTAACGCAAATTCAAAACTAACTTATTTAAATTGGAAGTGTTTTTCTTGCCTTGGTCACATTCTCTGAGTGCCTGCACTCTTTTTATTTTCTACATTGTCCATATTCCTGTTTCGTATCGTATACATCTGCAATTGATATGGCTTGATGTTGGTTTTATTTGTAGGGTTCTCAGCACCTCATTCAGTAAAAGTATAATGCTCAGTTCCAAAGAAAGTGAAATAAACTAATAGAAAATGTGTTTTTTAGTGCGTTACCCCATCCAATTGATGGGGCTAATGTATCACGCTTCTCTATTTGGCACACCAGGATAACACATTTCAGTATTGTAGGAATGGAGTACTACTAGTCAGTAGTTAAATAGGATCAAATGAAAACAATTATTCAATTAACACTGTGTGACCGGGCTGTTTCCCAACCAAAGGTTTAACACTCAGGAGTGGTAAAAAGGCTGAAAAAAGACTTGAAGCCAATGGAAATGCTTTGGGTCATGTGTTGCAGTCTCACGGAAATTTGTGAAATAGTCACGAAACATAATGTATTGATTTGTGGTCACCAAACCCAGTCTCACAAATATTTGTGGGACTGTTACAAAAAAATGTGGTCCCGGTTACGTAATAAAAAACAATGTATTTAAATGGGGAGGGTTAATTGTTTGCATCGAACATTATTCCAGCATCTGCGCACAGACATGCACCGTTTTATCTGTTGTTTTCTACATTGTCCTTGTTTTTACTTCGGACGATATTCATCTGCAATTAACTTGTCGGTTTCATATCTAAGGTTCTCAGCTCCATATACAGTATATCAACGCAGAGTGAACATGTACAGGAAACTTCATTTGAAGCTGTCTGATTTTCTTTTTCTCAACATGAATTCAAAACTACAGTCGTACAGTCCTACAAACATTCATAAAATAGTAACGCAATTTAATCTATTGATTCGTGGGCAGGGTAACGATTAACTCACTGTTATTACGTGATGATCACCAATAATTAAAAACAAAGTATTACTAGGGGGACAGTTAATCGTTCCCAACAAACGTTATTCCAGCATCTGTGTGCACACAGACTGTGCCGCTTTATCCATTGTTTTCTATATTGTCATTATTTTTATTTTGGCCAATATTCATCTACAATTGATCTGACTTCATGTCGGTTTCATATCTAAGCTTCTCAGCACCATATACAGTATATTAATGAGAGTAAACATGAACCACAGCGTGTTACCTTGGTGACAAAGCTGCTTATTGGATATATTGACACTGAAATAAAAAAAACTGATCTTTCTATTACAGCAATTAATCAGCTAATGTACAGGAAACATCATTTAAGGCTGTCTGATTTTTTAGGTTCAGATTTTTTGTCTGTGTCGCTTTATTTCGGCCAATATTCAACTGCAATGAGTCTGACTTCATGTCAGCATCTTATACAGTGAAATAATTGTTTTGTTGTGTTTATCTTTATGCTCCTCAATAAAATAAAATCTTGTCCACATGACTAATGAGAAATCTGACCAATGAGAGTACAATGGGACGTATATTAATGCACAGTAAAAAAAATCTCTGCGTGTTACCATGGTGACGACGCCAGGCAAGAGTTAAGGTAAAGGATCATATGCGAGCCTCTAGATACTGTGTTTAACACTGAAGTAAAAAACCTGATGTTTCTAGTATAGCAATCAACCGGCTAGACTGTACAGTATACATCATTTGGAGCTGTCAGACTCTCTCTTTTTAATATAGCTCCAGGCCAGCACATGCACGCACACAATTACTGTGTTCTTGTACATTTGGTGAATAAAAGCTATTCGGATTCTGATAAAATCTAACAGTGTATGTACGCACACGTCTCCCTTAGTGTCTTAATCAGACACACTGAGCGTTCAATCGAGTCCAATGTACTGGTGGTGGGAAACACCTACTGTATATGATCAGAATGTTAATATTTAATTATTAAATTACTCTTTTCCCTATTTAACAGCGCCCTCATTTGATGATTCAACCCAGTATGGCATATTCACACAGCTATTAGATTAGATTAGAATTACACATCGTCCCACACAAACATGCACATGCAAGTTCACAAATGGTATAGTTCTCAATGTAACAAGTGTTTCCATGTATGTAGTCGCTTGTGGAGAAGAATGACAAGCGTTCAAAAAAGCACTAAGGCCAAGGTTCAAAGGTCAACAGAGCAGAACCTACTTATAGTCTCCAGATTGACATTATATTCCTCTCCAGATTGAGACATTTCTCAGGATCTATTCTGTTTACTCCGAATAGACAAAAGGGGTCAAACCTAAAAAATATACCTATTACCTAATACTATTATTATTTCCATTTCTATTCAAGTACTACACTTGTTTATGTGTCATAGCCAAACAAATATGGACTATTTGAGGCTTTTGCTATATGCATGAATCTATTTTCACCTACAGTATAATAGTCGAATACAGGTGTGTTTCCCACCACCTAAAACCCCATACTGTATTCTCAAGTCAGTATTTACATTGTTTAATCCAAAGAAAATCCCTTATATCTTCAAAAACAACAAATCCCAACATATCGGTGGTGCAGCGTTTTAAAAAACGACTCCACATTTGTAGTTTTTTCAGTATGAAAAGTTGTTAATTTTTTGTCCGCGTAAATCGGGAAAGAACCACGGTAGATAGGTAATATTTTATGCAGCCAAAACATTTATTACAATGCATCACTGTTGGCAAATGAATTATACCTTGTTTTTTGTTGGAGAAATCCTCATTTAAACAGAAATACGGGTCGCTGCTAGCGGGCGCTGCTAGCAGGGTATTCTAGTTAGTGTAGTTTCAGCTTTCTAAAACGAACAAAAATGTGGTTTTTATCAAAATCCAAGGGGGAAATAATAACTAATGTAGGTTGGTGTTGCACAAGTAACTAGAACCAACTTTTATTTTAGAGTTAAGGAATATTGCAGATATCACTGTAAAATACATTGACAGCATACATTGACATGCTGCTTGACCTTTGCCTGACAACAACATATTTCCAGTTTAACGAATGCTTTTACAGACAGAAACACAGATGTGCCATGGGCTCACCGGTTTCTCCCATCGTGGTTAACCTCTACATGGAGGAGGTGGAAAGCAGAGCCCTGTTGTCTTTTACAGGAATTGTTCCCACCCACTGGTTCAGGTATGTGGACGACACCTGGGTCAAAATCAAGACCTAGGAAGTTGAAGCTTTCTCAGCGCACATCAACAATGTGGACAAAAACATCAAGTTCACCCGTGAAGATGTGAGCGGAAACAGCTTGGCCTTCTTGGACTGTGCAGTACACATCGAAGAAGACAGAACATTGGAGTCTACAGGAAAACCACACACATAGACCAATATCTACTTTTTGATTCCCACCACTCTCTGGAACACAACTTGGGAGGCATCAGGACTCTAAATCACAGAGCCACAACAATACCAACAAACACTAAAGGTAAGAAGAAAATAGCAGTAAATGGAAAAACATGGTTATTCCGTATATTGCTGGAGTCAACGACCTGCAAGTTTGACACAATGGTCCTCTAATTAGGTACTCATCCTCTGATTAGCTATTCATCTCACAGAGGATAAATACCTGAACTTTTCCAGCAGCTAGTTAGAACTGAAGAAGCCTCTCGGATGAGAGGTGAAACGTCTCTCGGATGAGAGGTGAAACCACCAGTCCAGTTGCCTACTTTGAATCGCACCTGATATTGACAGCATGATAAAACGTATTCCCGGGTCCAGACTTCTCAGACGCATAGCTGGCGGTTCTGGAAAGTGTAGTGTGTGCTCATGCCTTAAGATAGCTCTGCGCAAATATGGGTAGAGCACTCCCAGAGTCAGGGGGAATGGGGTACATTGGACAAGATTGAACGCTCTGTGTGTCGGATTAAGACGCTAAGGTGCTTGCCTGGAGCGATTTTAAAAAGCGAGAGTCATAACAGTGAGTGGTACAAGAATCCTTGAAGACTTCAGCTTGTGGAAGGTTCCTCTTCTCTATGCTTTGGAACATGTACATCTTCTCAGTGTTCTCAAATTTAGTTAAAATATAGATTATTCAGCTAGATATGTTATGCAGCATGGATGATTTACATAAGGAAATGTCTCTTCATAGCAATGTTCAATTTTGAAGATGAAACTATATATGGAGTTTACTGGTATATGTCTCCTATCACCTTCAGACCTACTCTGGGTTGTTCTGTGCCACCGTGAACCCCTACAAGTGGCTCCCAGTTTACGATATTGAATTTGTAAGAGCAGGGGTCTCCAACAGGTCGCTAGCAAGCTTTTGGTATCTCGCCAGCAGCTTTTCAGTTTGACTTTTGTTTACTTTTTTAACATAATGATATATCGGGATCAAATTCTTGAATATTGAAATCTTGAAGTTGCTTGAGGTAGGGGGTTTCAGATAACTAAATGTTTTGTAAGTCTTTTATTTCAACAGGGAGAATTAGTCTGTCCTGTAGTGGTTGGCGGATCCATCAAAAATATCAATGCATCGATTCCAACGTGGTATTGGTGTCAGGTTGATACTTGCGTGATGAGAGCGATATTTAGGTTTCGAGCTTTACTCACAGTAATCCTGAATTTAACTGACTCAAAATATAATATCTGCTTTTCATGAACATACATCAGGTGTCAGGGCTTACATGAACAGGAGGAGACTCAGAGCGGAGCGCACTTCTCCGTAAATTCCAACGAATTAATAAATGTACTTAATGTTGTCATTGTGTAACAACTCAACCTGCATCACAACGTTTTATTAATTATTTTAATGACTGAGACTATAACAGCCTGTATAAAAACCTGTATATTAAAAGACTACACCAAACATTATTTTGTAGCCTGGCATTACAATAACGTTTTTAGAGATTAAAATATCCAACATTTGAACACATAACAAGGACACCATAAGGTTAAAGAGAAAAACACAATCAGCAATTTAAGATGAAAAATGCATTTATTTTGGTATATTTCAGATCATATTATATGACTGGAAACCACCTCTACACTGGAGTTCTTCACTCAGCTGACTCTTTTCCCTGTAAACATTTAAAAGAAAGTTAATGCTAACAGTACATTTGTGAATGTATATGCATTTAAGTTTGTGTACAAATAGTGATATACATAGGTTTTGGTTGTTTGGTTACATTTTTCTTTAAACCTATGACAATAATGGTATTTTTCATTTATACTTAAAGCAAACCTCTACTCAAATGTATTATACCCTATGGATGGAGTACAAGGAATATCATTATATATACTATATATGTTTCCTAAAGCTTAACATTTAACATACCTTGCCAGAGTCACGGCTCTTGGCTCTCAACTTGTTGACTTGGGACTCTGCAATGTCAGCACGCTCCTCAGCCTCCTCAAGCTCATGCTGGACCTTCCTGCACTTGGACAGGTGAACATTGGCCTGCTCCTCCTAGAATACGGTACATTGTAAAATGTTTAAATGACCAGCCGCTGTTTTATAAATTAAATTATGACAAAGCGTGGTTCTCATTGTTTAAATTAAAGGTTTTATCCTTACCGCTTCCTCTGCCTGCCTCTTGTAGGCTTTCACCTTGAGCTGCAGCTTGTCAACCAGATCCTGCAGCCTGCTCACGTTTTTCTTGTCCTCTTCAGTCTGTAGTAAAAGTGCAGAGATTTGTATGTTTATATATTTTAAGTAAAGTATTAGTCTTTAGTACTCTCCACATGTCAAAGTGACTTTACGATACCTGATAGGTGAGCTCCTTCACCCTCCTCTCGTATTTGCGGACACCCTTAACAGCATCTGCGCCACGTCTTTGCTCAGCCTCAACCTCTGCCTCCAGCTCACGCACCTTCAGACATCCACATATATGCAATATTAAGAATATAGGTGTTTTGTTACAGATGTTCTTGTTCAGTGCTATTGAGTGCCTTACCCTGGACTCCAGTTTCTGGAGCTGCTTCTTGCCACCCTTCATGGCCAGGTTCTCAGCCTCATCCAGGCGGTGCTGCAGGTCCTTAACGGCAACCTCCAGGTTCTTCTTCATCCTCTCCAGATGAGCACTAGTATCCTGCTCCTTCTTCAGCTCCTCCGCCATCATGGCAGCCTAGACAGGTCATAAGTTTGATTAGAAATGTCAAGGACAAAAACACAGTTTAGCTGAAGTAGAAGAGTAAACGAAACTCATTTAAGCCTACATCAGTGATGGCCTTCTTAGCCTTCTCTTCCGCGTTTCTTGCTTCCTGAACAGTGTCATCCACTTCACTTTGGATCTGAACCAGGTCAGACTCAAGCTTCTTCTTGGTGTTCATAAGGCTTGTGTTCTAAAAGGAAAAAGCAAGTGGCTTAAGTCACTGCATGCATAGATTTCACGTTATTTTAAAATTCAAAGATTTTTTGAATTATGGAAATGATGGTTTTCCTCACCTGAGAGTGAAGAAGTCCAACACGTTCACTGGCATCCACCAGCTCCTGTTCAGCCACTTTGCGACCTCTCTCTGTCTGTTCCAGAGCAGCTCTAAGTTCCTCAATTTCTGCCACCATGAGACCGTTCCTGCGCTCCACCATAGCAGATTGTTCCTTGAAGTCGTCCTGGGCTCTGACAGCATCATCCAGGTGCAGCTGTGCATCCTTGAGCTGTGCCTGCACGTTTCTCAGCTGTTTCTGGGACTCAGAAGCCTGGCGATTGGCATGGCTGAGCTGAATCTCCATCTCATTCAGGTCTCCCTCCATCTTCTTCTTGATTCTCAGAGCATCATTCCTGCTCCTGACCTCAGAGTCCAGAGTGCTCTGCATGGAGTCAATCACCCTCTGGCTGTTCCTCTTGATCTGCTCCATCTCCTCATCTTTTTCTGCCAGCTTCCTGTCCACCTCGCCCTTAATCTGGTTGAGCTCCAGCTGGACACGCAGGATCTTGGATTCTTCGTGTTCCAGAGTTCCCTAATGTTATTAAAGAGTAAAATATGATTCCCTGCCCCAGACCTTATATACCAATTCACAATATCTGTCTATGATTTGTCGAGAAAAAAAATGTACCTCTGCCTCCTCAAGAGCTGTCTGGATCTCAGTCTTCTCAGTCTCCACCTGCTTCTTGGATTTCTCCAGCGGGCATAAAAATAGAGTAGGTGCAAAAATAATGTGAAAAAAGTGTAAACGTGCATGTTTTTGGGGATTTTATTGTCGTTCAAAATGTGAAAAAAATGCCTTACTATAGCCTTACCTTCCGGCCAAAAATGCAATATTTTCAAACATGTCGAAAACACTCGAAACTCGCACAGCAGCATCGGCAGGGCTTAA